>CM032661.1:46159916-46176094 GCA_019095985.1 Streblospio benedicti
AGGGGGTTGGTAACGGATGGGCAGAGGCATACATACAGGAACATCATGAGCAAGTACTGTGTGATGGGGTGAAAAATATACACAGTGATGTGATCTATGTTCCTGATACACACAACAGACATGTTGATCGATTTAACAATCTCGAACTACGAGCCTCTGCACCGAGTATGAGGACTCTCTAGAAAGGGTGATGAGAATCGCAGAGCTAGAGAAGTGGCTCAGCAATCAGAAGAAGCCTGGCTAATAACCTTGTCATGAAGACAAAGTTCACAAAACTTTCCCTCACTCAGACCTTCCAAACTTCATGCCACCTTTTGTCTAGAATATAACAGAACCTCAACTCCTGCTGGGACTTAGTCATATCTGGATGTCCGTGCAACCAAGCAGTGCGAGCAGAAACATTTGTCTCCTCATTGAGATTTACAACCTGGTGAGTGATTTAAGAATGGAGGATTCAGCTTATGTCTGGATGTCATGTGGTCATGGTCGATCTTGTACAAAACGCAAGGTGCACAGTTGAACTTGCAGGCACCTGTAAGCTGCTATCCCTGCAGGAGTCACTCCTCATCATACCCACTGGCGTTTGGCAGCAGTTTTGAGGTGCTGTCTGACCACAAGCCTCGACTCTCGCAGAACATCACAGCTTATATAACAAAAAAAAATAAGCCATTTGCTGTTCAATGTTTGTATACGCGTGTAGCTTTTAAACTGCTGGGTAAACTTGCTTGTTTTTATTCCTTCTGTACAAAAAAGTTTGAAACTTATGATTGCTCTTCGAGCATGAAACAGGCTGCAAGACAAAAATGTTTTATCTTAATTTGACTCGATACCAATATCACTATTTTGTACTATATATAGAACATACAGTGAAATCAAGAAAAACACGTAGAGTGACGTTCGTGTTTTCTCTCACATTTATATTGCCAGGGTAAAAAATGAAGCAAGTCAGTCATTCTTCTGATTAACCCTCAACACTAGGGTGGGCAACTTTTTCACAACTTCGGAAATTTTGATTTTCAATGTTTACATGTAGCTTATATGTTTATCACAAACATTTGTTCAGCATGCAATTTCCCCCCAAAGTGAGCAAGAATTTGATATGACGACATTATTTATTTTACAGTCTTACCCTCAGGCGAGGTGGCTAGGACAGATGGGTAAAAATTGACAGTTGGAATGATCATAAAATTGTAGCGTCTTCATTAAATCCCCTCGGACGAAGTCCGAAGGGGATTTTCGTTTTGTTTGCTTTCCGTCCGTCCGTCCGTCCGTCCGTGCGTCCGAAATAAACAGGCTGATAACTCGAAGACTACTTGAGCTATTGATTTGCAAATTGAATATGTCTTGTTTGAGGAAAAAAGTACCTCCTCAAAAAAATTTTGTTTGTACTTTGGCCTACTTTTTGACGAACTTACGAGCGTGTTACGTAATAAACCTTGTTAACACTCTACAGGGAGAAGTATTTTGACCTATGGTCAACAAACTTCATATTTAGCTTCGTTTGTACTACTCTCCAGAGCTGATTAGATTTTGGTGTACTTTGGCCTACTTTTGACGAAGTTACGAAATTGTGTTTATCTGTCTTCTGGGAACAGTTTATGACTTATCATCACGAAACTTGACATTTGGTATGTCTATATCACTCTCTCCTCACGTGATTTGATATTGGTGTACTTTGCCTACTTTTGAACTTACGAGCGTTACGTAATAAACCTTGTTAACACTCTACAGGGAGAAGTATTTTGACCTATGGTCACCAAACTTCATATTTAGCTGTCTTCTGTTGTTGTACTACGTCCCAGAGCTGATTAGATTTTTGGTGTACTTTTGGCCTACTTTTTGATGAAGTTACGATTTGTTTTTAAAAAATAAATTATTACGTAATTGTGTTTATCTGTCTTCTGGGAACAGTTTATGACTTATCATCACGAAACTTGACATTTGGTATGTCTATATCACTCTCCTCACATGATTTGATATTGGTGTATTTTGGCCTATTTTTTTAACTTACGAGCGTTACATAATAAACCTTGTTACCACTCTACAGGGAGAAGTATTTGACCCATGGTCACCAAACTTCATATTTAAACTTTTCGTTGTACTACTCTCCAGAGCTGATTAGATTTTGGTGTACTTTGGCCTACTTTTTGATGAAATTACGATGTGTTTTAAAAACAAATTATTACGAATTTGTGTTTATCTGTCTCCTGGGAAGACTTTATGACCTATCATCACCAAACTTGACATTTTGTATGACTATGTCACTCTCCCTCACGTGATTTGATATTTGAGTACTTTGGCCTACTTTTTCAAAAATGGCCTGATCGGGGAAATGGCCTGATCTACTTGTTAATTTTGGGCCACCCCTGCTCAGCACCCACAGAAGGGCCACACCTCACCAAGGGTCGTAATAGCCTTAAAGTGGCTGGGGGTTGGGCCCTATTCCACTGGGAGGTGATTTAGGTTTTAAAGGCTGAAAATGGAAAAATGTAAAAAATGTGAAAATATGGGGGGGCGCTATGTCTATGTCTATGTCTGCCAAACAGACACTGGTCAGAATGTCTGGCTAAAACAGATAGACACTGATTTGTCACAAATCGGTATCCGCGACAGACCGCAGTCGTCTGTCATTACCCTCACTGCCCGGCTCCACCTCACAGGCTACCGGCTGGCTGACTTCAACATTTGGCGTGCAGGACGCGGACCCCTCGGTGACCGCGCAGTGCTGTCCGGCCGCCTCCTACCAGCTCTGTGTCCACTTCACTGACGAAGTGCCGGATGGTAGGCTACTGCTTCTTACCACCTAAGCTGCAACGTACTAACCTAAGTGGGCAGGTGGCTGCAGGCACATCATCTTATGCACCAATTCACAGATATATGATGGCTCACATGCACAGTTCACTGGGCCAGTCCCAATAGAGCCTGTGCAATGTAATGTTGACTTGTTTCTAAGATGCAGCGCTATGACATGGATATTCTGGATGAATGCACAGACGCAAATCAAAACTTGTATTGGTGTGAGTATTCAATATAGATTTTGAATGCGAAACCAAACCTTACTACTATGTAGTAATGCATTCTTCCTTCTTCCTAACAAATAGACTGGTTAATGATTCCAGACTAGGTAATAAGAAAACAAATAGTTTGTAACATTTGGAAGGAAAATTAGCTGGCTATGTTTTCCGCATCTTCTTTCATACAGTGGTGCAGTACGTGTACAATATGACACCAGCATTATCATGGTATTCGTTCTATGTTATACGGTGTTTAACCTCTGACAACACGACATTTTGTGGCCCTCTTGCAGGCCTGCTGGACTGGTGTCTTTCTGGTGCCCGCCTGGGGCTGCGGGGGCCAGGCACGTGGTGGTGCAGCTGATGGGGGATACGCCTGCGGTGGACCTGTCCTGTACCTCACGCTGCCAAAAGCGAGGTGCGCGTGTACGGAAATATTGGTACGGCCCCACCTGGGTTATATATCATAAGCAGCGTCTGTACGACAATTATCACGATTTTAAGCACTTGGTTTGCTGAGGAAATTAGTGTATTGAATTTTGGTTGCGAGAGCTGGTGCCCTGAAAGCACACACATATATATGCATGTATAGACCCCCTGTATTGAAGTATTAGAATAACTGTAATGAATAAAAAACAAGCAAATCTAAATCTAAGACAATCCTTCACCCGTGGTGACTGCATGGGTAGACCTCTTAGCTGCTGGACTTGCAGACTACGTGCTCGGTCGCGGCGTGGGTGCACAAGCCCACCTGCCAGTGCAGCTCGGCGGGCACGGACAGCGCAGGTGCTCCGGACGGAAGTCCAGCCCGAACGTGGACGATTGCCCGTGTGCCGCGCAGAAGGAGAGCATGCCGTGGTTCGCCGTGGACCTCGGCCGCAGCTACGACGTGTACGCTGTGAGGATATTAGAAACGTGGGCGGCTGCGCACGGTAATAAATGGCGAATGTCACCGTTGTGGTTCGCGTAATAGTCGTGGCCTAAGTCTCGCTGTCACGACTTGACATTTTTAAAGCTCAGGTGTGATTTACACGCTTATTTCAACAGCTGATCAATCAAGCATTTCTGCCATGCGTGCATAATGGGTGCTTGGTGGAAAGATGTTCTCAATGCAAATGAGTGTTTAATAGAATGATGTCTATAGTCACTGTCAAGCATAGAAAAAAAATGGATGAAAACACGTATGTAGGACGTACAAATGTTTTGTGTTTCCTTTGATACGCGGGCTCCGTGAAAAATGACAAAACCTTTAAGCAGATTTAATGAATGATACACGGACAATATAATAACAAAAACACAGATGATAAAACGGATCATCGACGTACACTCCACATACACTCACGCAAACATGATATTTTGGTTGGAAAGTACTGAAAAACCTAGCACAGATGAATATCGATAAACAGCGTATTGCGCGGACGTTTTACGGACAATGTACGTTTGTATCGCGGTAATATCACGTACAGTCCACGTAGCCGATATGAAAATCTATCCACGCAAATACTTTTGAACATTCCAAAATTATTAGCTCGGACATCTCGACCCGTAAAAATCTTTCACGTAATTCGCCGTATAAAAACGGACGAGGCACTGATGATCATGTATATTCCACGGATGAACCACAGACGAACCACGTACAACAAAATAACAAAAATCTATCCGTGGTACATACGTGTTTCATCCGGTTTTTTTCTATGCCTTATGGTGAATGGTGTTTTAGTATCCATCTGATTGTCCAAAAGTTTTGATTACTCAACTTATATTGCATGTACTCCTTTCACGTCCAAGTTGAACAGTTCCAACTGTATCAATAAAGCCCTCTCTAGTATTTCCAATCTTACTTTTTGTCTGATTACGCATTTTTTACACGTGGAAACTAAACTCTGACAGAAATTGAGTATTGGCAGAACTATTTTACCTCCTACCCACATTGTGCAAAAAATCTTATTACCTCTTGTATCAGGCACGTCTTTTTCTTTTTTCTAACTACATCTTACAATACGAGTGTTTTATTCTTTATTTAGTTAACTTACGGATTAGTTTCACTGTTTGATAGTTGACTTTATAAGTCAAGTTGAATATTGCAAAGGAGGCCTCCTTTAAAAGTTATTCGTTGGTATATGACCAAAGTTTTAAACATGCTAATATTTAAACGGTCGAAGAAGAAAATTAGGAAACATATAACTGAAAATAGTAAGTTTTCCCTATTAGTCATTACTTGCATTTTTTACCTAGGCATTTATTCCTCTCACGAATTAACACGGGCAATCATAATTCCTCGTGATTATCTCGGATTTGATATTACGGTATAAAGTTTGATGACTGCCGATATTGGCTTCAATTGCGTTATAACGACATCGGGCGGCCCCACATGACTTAGCGCATAGGTAGATCTGGGGGGCGTGAGGGCGCGCCCCCTTTTCCCCACCAAAAATACTTCATTTCATATATAATACGGTTTTTCATGAAATCCCAAAGTGCCCCCCTTTTCCTTAAGTGCGCGATCCCCCCTTTCAAAAAACCTGGGTCTGCCTGCTATGTCAGAGCACATGGATTCAAAATATTAAATTTGTTAATGCACTTAATAGTGCATTAGAACCTTTAACCCTCAATGGTCGGCACGGATAAAAATATTCACACACCATCACGTGATGGGTCAAAAAATCTTCACATCCCACAAATTTTAAGGACTTCTGCGGAAAAAGCGTTCCTATGTGCATTTTTTTATTATAGAACCTTTATAGTGTGGTATTTTCTTACAGTACTAGGCCTTTTCCAGATGATAAAATGTTATCATATCTATGTCGCAAACAATAGTTGATATTTGTAGAGCATAATTCGTATGTGTAAGAACAAAATAATCTTTAACTTCAATTTTCTCAAAACTACCAAATCTGCACATAGAACCTTTTTCCGCGAAGGCGACGATATATCAGTCAAAATGAAACATTTAGATTTGGTACAACGTTTGCATAACTACTAGTGGCTATCACCTGCGTCAAATTATGGTAATTTGCATATTTTTGCCTATTTTTGTACGGTTATTATACTTCTTGCACCATGAATTTCAAACTTGATGTACTGACCACATAACTAGTCACATTCTGCACTAGCAATACTGCTTGAAATAAAATACATGCTCGAACTTAGTACAATTCGTAGTGATACTCATATTTGTCCGGATTTTGGCAAGTTGTCAACGAAAATGTTTTGCAGATAATGATGTGTATAATTGTCCAGATGTGGTCGCCAGAGTCTCGACATACGTCAGAGTCTCGTCACGTCACTACAATGTACGTGAAGAGAGGCTCTGGCGACAGCATCTATGATTTGTCAGTAATACTGTGCTCTCTGAGCACATTTGACCTATATTGTAAACTTACGCCTGCACACTGGCGTCAGGGCATGTTCATTCCATACTTCATTAACACATCGCCAGTCGTAATACTGGGGATTGAGAATAGTAGTAGTATACATCGCTATGGTCCTCCTCATCGGTCCACATGTCGAGGTTGTAGCTGCAATTACACACAGACCACATGTGCACAGGTAATTCACTCTTTTGATAAAACAAACAAACATACAAACATGAGCTTTAGGACGAACAGCAGTGGCAGACACATCATATCAGATCTGCCCCTTCACCCGGACCCAGCAGCTTGTGACATCAATACTCACAGTAGAATTATGGAGGTAGACCACGAGCTGCATTACTATAAGACACATGATACCCCCATTCCCGTATCTCTCTCACATTTTGTGTAGGGATAGTTCACGGTGTGGTTGCTTTATCAGCCCCCTCTGTCAGGAGTGTGATGCAACTTTCAACAACACATTCGTACAACGTGGGCACAAAACTGCAGATTGGAATGCAATTTGCATTAAATTGTAAGATTCGTTATCGCTCTGTGAGTAGATAATCATAGTTACCAGTAGTCACAAGTGAAACGCAGAACATTTGCCCATGGAAACGCTGGTTTTCAGGTGCTCAGTCAATTCTAGATACTCGCAGTCCAGCACTTGCTTGCAGGTAGGTGGCTGGTTGTCCCATTCCAGATCACCATTGGCATTCGAGATAAGTACAAATGTTTTTGTGGAGATCAATGTACACTTTGGGCTGATTATACACGTCATGTATTTTGGCCACTCTTGAGCTGACCTCAAGTGGTCTCAATAAAGACGTGGTTCAGTTATGGAAGCTTACAGTGGTCTTTATGAAAACATGGGTCCAGTAAATAGGGTCTTTGAGAAATCAAAAGCAGCAGCATGCATTAACTACCAGCCATTTATAGCACCTGTCTTAAGGCCTATTCATTTAGGACCATGTATATTTATACACCTGTAATCCTATGTAACCCTTCCCAGGATGCATATAATGATGTATAACCACGTGTAATGTGGCCAAAATTGGATGTACCTTTTCAACCTCTAAATAAACAAAGTTAATTCAACAGCCCCCAAAACACACACAAACACCCGACAGAGTACACACACATAAACTATAACAAGCAAGCAACCAGTCAGGACAAACTCAACCGGGGCGGGTGGGAAAAAAGCCGTACAAAAAGGGAAAGTTGGACAACAGCCAAGAACGAAGTACATGTATGTGGGATTTCAATGAAGTTGTTTATTTTGGTGTGTGTGTGTGAGGGGGGGGCGGAAAACAAGACCAAAATTATTGGATTGTTTTTACCCTATATTCCCCACCCACAACTACAAAAAAATCCAAAAGATTGTCACCTCCATACGCTAATTTTTAGACTTTGTTCGGCTATCTCCTCTTTAACCTGACTAGCTGGACGCCATCTGACTACAGGAGATCGTTCATGGTATTGTGTAGTTTTGCACGAATACGTTTTCCATTGTCAAAATGGCCCTGATGGTAGTTAATTAGCGGTTTTATAACAAAAATAGCAGACGATGGCTGCCATGACAGCGTCATGTGGAGCAGTGTGATGTCATAAAGACGCCAAAGGCGTCACATGGGTTCAAATACAAGGGATTACCACCACTTTGACGATTGGGCTGTTACTTTGGGCTGTACATTAGAACCTTCAATCAAGACCACCACTATTAAAACACCAGCTCTCTTATAAGATGGTTTATAACAGTCCCAAGTCTTCATAAAAAGACCATTGCAAACGTCCCTAAAGAGACCACCCCTATATTAAACCACTTGACGCCAGTCCGTGGGCAGTCCTAATAGGGATGTTCTACTGAAGTGTGTGAGAATATTTGTGCCATGGGGAGCATTATGTTCCCATTACCATAGACACTAATTTTTCATCCCATAGCTTTTGGATATTAGATGCCAAGTGCGTTTTCAATGATCAATGACTTACTTGAGATATACTTATACGAGCTTCAAGTCGGAGTTAATCTAGGTAGTTCTACGTCTATGCCAAGTATACTACATCAAAGGCCAGGAATCCATAGCTCCATCTGTTACTTGACTTCTTGCTCATTGCAAAAGATTCTATATTGTGTTATAAGAACTTCTGTGTTTTTTTATTGTTGGTGTCTTGACTTTCTTTTCATCATCGACTGTTGTTGTATTTTTCTGAAAACCTACGCCAATGAATCATACTTGATGCTTATGTTTGCTGTGTAGTTAGTGTGTTAACATTATCTATGTGTTCGTAGTTTGTACTCTCTAAAATGAGTATTTATAGCCAATGTTAGGGGGAAAATCACAATGCCTTTGATTTTCACTGGCTATTACAGAGGATGGTCACCCTGCCATGTGTATATAGTCAAAAAACTGCCTTTCAATGAATGCTGTCTTGGCTTGATCTTGGATGTTGTGTGTATGGGACACTGTCAGAGTGCTTTCAGGATGGGTGGTGCTATCAAGACGTGGGCAAGTGTCGTCAGGGCAAGGGTGCTTGAAAATAAAATGCTGTAAAAACATATTTATACACTTACCAAATATGTCCTTTTTCTATGCCCATGGAGGGCATTGTGTTCCCATTTACATGGACACTAACATTCCCTCCCTTAGATTTTCATTTTACATGCCAAGTCAATGAATTTCACCAATGAATTAGTTGGGATCTACTTATACGAATATGTAACAGGAGTGATTCAATGTGATTCTCAGCATGCCTCTATGACCACACGGGTATAAGCTAGTCAACATTAAAACACTACAAATTTTCAAATACATTATGTCCACTATTGGGATGGACCTTATGACCTGAGCACTGAAAATTGTATGACCAGTGGCAGATCAAGGTTTTTTGGAAAAGGGGGGGGGGGGCGCACTTAAGGAAGGGGGAGGCGCACTTAAGGGATTTCATGAAAAACCCTATGAAAATGAAGTATTTTGGTGGGATCCACCTGGATCTGCCCTAAGATGACATTTTTTAAAGATAATCTTATGTTTGCACTTCATAATGCCGCTTCCGCATCTGCGTGTACGAGAACTTGTTTACATCTGTAATAAACCCGGTATTGCAGTCCAAGTAAAACTTCTGTTGATACTGGAACACTTGACCATTCTCTACGAACGGTTTCGTACACCCTACGGAAATTCAATTAGCACATATCTTCTACATAGCATAACACCTTACAGTATGATTTAGTTACATCTTCAGAGCCGGATCCAGCGGGGAGGCTGGGAGGGGGGGGGGCTCTAGCCCCCCCCCCCCGACCCTACAATTTAGCCCCCCGCCAAAGATTTTTTTAAATGCATTTTCAAAAAACACTTTATTAAAGGTTTACTATTAACTATAATGTAGATTAATTAACAATTAATTATATATAAGATCTATAATATATATATATATATATATATATATAGTTATATAATATAAATATATATATATATATATATATATATATATATATATATATATATATATATATATATATATATATATATATATATATATATATATAATCATCTCCATACCATGATCATCTCCCCCCCACACACACACACACGCATGGACAACCCCCTCCCCCCCACGCGCTCTCAAAATTTGAAAATTAGCCCCCCCCCTCCGGTCTCAAATTTCTGAATCCGGCCCTGATCTTTACTTACATCACGTTGATTGAGTGTACCAGCATTAGTATAACTTAATAAATGCAAATAAATAGATTACTGAAATGTGTAAAATAGTGCAGTAATATAGGCCAATACCGATGACTATAGTTGCCGCAAAAAGTCCTAGTAGTAGAAGGCGCAACACGGCTCCCTCTAAAAGATACAACAAAGTAATAAGAATACATATAATATATATACTGATATCCAGTAGATAGGATTAAGAGCTACCACCCCAAACACTGACAAAAAAGGACTAAGTCTAAAATAATATAGATCCAAATGTAGGACCTTCGGATAAGGGAGGTAGCAGAAGTATACGCACACGGTAAGCACGTGCGTACCTTTTTGAATAATACGTTTTTCTGGTATTATGGACTACTTTTCAAAATTCCGAAAAAGTCACTTCAATCGTCCGTTTCAGATAACTGGCGAAAAAAATAAATATCTGTGTATCAGAAGTACTATCAACAAACGGAAAATGCATTCTTTGTTTCAAGCAGAATTTAAGAATAACTCATGATTGAGCGATAATGGATGCCGATGTTAGGGAAGAGTCATTTTGACTCTATGGGGGGGGGCGGTTGGTTTTCTCGAGGAATTAGTTTTTTAAAGTCTGACCCCCCCTATTAGGATGAAATGAAAAAGTCTGACCCCCCCTACGCGAATGATATTAAAACTATGACCCCCTATCCGCGCTATTGTACATATTTATACATCTATGTTTATAAAGGAAGAGGCGATTTTTGCGTCACAAAAGGCTTTTTAACCACAAGACACACACAACTGTTGTGAGAGTAGCGGAAATATACGAGGATTGCCAAATGTCCGTCTCGCTGAAAGAGGACGTTATGATTCCCTGTTGGAGGTTGGGAAGGGTGGTGATCGCGATGGAGATGCATTATATCTGCTCCAAACCTATTTTGAGAAGGGGTGTTGGCAAAAGGGTGTGTGTGTCCATATGGCGGGTGTGTGTGTGTATGTGTGTGTGGGGGGGGACTGGTGGTGAGGCACGGAGGAGCATTTAATATGTTCCAGATCTCATCAATTTCTACCCCGAGCAGCAGCAGAAAGGGGGTGATTGAGATGCACATTATTTTAATTGTCTGCACGTGTTTACCAAGGGTAGGAGTAGCTGGAGGGATGTATATTAGAGGGATCAAGCATTGCCACATACATGTAGTGTGTATATGGCTATGACTTATGCCGATGGGAGGAAGGTGATTGAGGTGTATTTAATCTTTCCCAGACCTGTATAGTGACGGGAGCTGGTGTGCGTGAGGGATGTGGAACAGGGGAAAGCATGGGAAGGGAGGAGCATTTAATCTGTTCCAGATCTCATCCGTTTCAACCAGAGCAGCACCAGGAACCTAGGGTGTGCATTAATTATGGACCTATTTAGATGTGGATGGGGTTGAGCGGGTTGGGGAGAGAAGAGGGGGGTGGGGTGGCGGTGGAAGAAAAGGTAGGGATGAGTGGGACATTTAATCTGCTCCACACGTGTTTACCAGGGGGGTAGCAGTAGCTGGGGGAGGGATATTAGAGGGATCAATCATCCCCATATTTAGTACATTTAGTGTGTAAATGGCTGTGACATATGACGATGGGAGGACGGTGATGGAGGTGTATTTAATCTGTCACAGACCTGTATACTGACGAAAACTGGTTCGAGGGATGTGCGATAGGAGGAAGGATGGGGAGGGAGGAGCATTTAATGTGTTCTGGATCTCATCTGTTTCAACCCGAGTAAAGTCGGGTAAACAGCTAGTACTATATAAATAGTAACACGTTTAATGTATAGCTGGGATTATCAATGTGGTATTTACAGCCTAATGTTTATGAAGTGTTATAAAGAAGGATGACATATTATATGACCCAGTGATTTCGAAATTAAACTGACTGGGAAAGACAATCTTCAACGTGTTGATTTAGCTGTTGGGGTTACGATAATGACAATTTACAACACTACACCACTTAGTCTAGATTAGTAAGTATGAGTGCGTCTGTAAACATGGTTGAGAAACCGACTGATTTTATTGTAGTGTGTTTGCATTATGACATATATAAAGGTTGGGCTCGTTATGTTAAAAGACTATTGCTCATATGTGAATTACAGTAAAGTTTTTTTGATATTCGCCTATGGATTTTGGATATTCGAATATCCAAAGACCATTTTTTAATATGATTTTCAAAGGGTATATCAGTTTTGGCATATTGCTAGCCAGTCATAGTGGCTACTACATACAATCATAACGAATAATGCACATAGTTTAGGAGAGTCTCACTATTAGTGAGAAAAACACTCAAGTACCCTTTAAAACGAATATCCAATTGGGTATAACATAGCACACTTTCAGGAAAGAAATTTCGATGTAAATATTCCAGCAACAGCACCATCAAAATCTTCTTTGTCAGTTCCGGGCAATTCTAGACTAACACAACTTTAAATATTTAAAGGTCATTTTCAAGTATCATTTATCGTATGGCATCTCTCGAAAGAAATTTCCTATTAATATTTTTAATAAGTACAGGCACGTAGCCCGTAGGGTTAAAAAGCGAGGAGGCGAAATTTGTCATTTCAGGTCAGCATAGTGAAATATGAAAATAATTGGGGTGTTTCTTTTTTGGTACTAAATGAATCCTTTACACAGACAGATAAAATGTACTAATATACGGGAATTTTTGGAAAAATCTAACCAAAACATAATATCCACGCCATACACAATAATTAGTGATCAATCGTAGTGAGCATTATGCTTGAAATCATTGGAATAAACACAATTGTGGATAGGAAAGTCGGAGTTTGAGAACGTTATGTATATAATCTAAACTTGTAGTATTAGGTACTGGTGAACTAGAAATAGCCTAGAATTGTGTTTCATGTATAACATTTTAATAATATTACAATTATTGATGTATCCATTCGTCTTGTTGACTGTTTTTTTCAGTATTTTGTATTCAGATGTGTATGCCTTGTACGGTTTTATGAACAATATCCTTTTATTAATATTCCTGAATAGTTTAATTTGACATCGTTGTCCATTGGAAGTTATGTAATCATAACAATTTTTGTGTGATAGGCTCGCATTGCACATCCGCGAGTCACAATATCAAAATCATCAAACACTCACAAGGTACTTACAAGCTCCAACACCCGTCAAAGTATTTAGTATTGTGCTGTATTCGCATCTCGAGATGCATGACTACCACATGACTGTACGCCGGGCGGAGAGCCGTAGCCAGAGTTGCTAAGGGCCATTCAGTATTTGTGACACGGTGGGGTAGGAGGATTTTCCAAAATTGCAGTGAAAAAATTGATAGCCCCCCCTCAAACCTCTCTGAAAAAATTGATAACCCCCCTCAATTTAATGTGACAAAAATTGATGACCCCACCCCCACCCCCAGCCACCCTACCCCCAACAGTTAACGCATTCATTGTCGGTTAATTAAAATCCTATTTGATGGATTTGAGAGAGAGAGAAGTGTGAAAATGTATCCACAAGCACTTGGAAACACATATATATTATTCGATAGCACGAAAAATGCTAATAAGGAGCCAGAGTTCCTAACAATAAAATAAATATCCCAAATCTCAGCTTCATTCAGGGTTTGACGAAAACATCTCCCCCAAAATATAGGAGGCAGTTTCCTCCCTTACCTCATATGTAGCTACGGCCCTGAAATATTATCCTGTATGAGTCTGCAATCGGATTTCATTATCATTTTGAGTTCTTTTCTTTATAAAATATGCTAAATTCCAAAATTAAAACCATATAATTACTAAATATATCTAAAAATTATTTATTGAACTGTTTTCGACTGGTGTCCTCATCAGAATACATTGTACAATGTATTCAAGAAATAACTCAAAATTACGCAACAAATTTTAAGCAATCAGATTTTAGTTAGCATGAAAATTTACGAAGATATGGGCAAAAGACCGGTCTTTATAAAATTGGCAGACGACTAGTGATGATACAAACTTGCGAACTTCACCATTACAAAGAATGCACGTCACAAAAAGATGTATTTCCTTCTATCCAACGTTTATCAGCGTGGCAGCCATCAATTTTATGTGGAATACACATAATGAATGATATAGAATGGTATTTTAAATGGCTTATAACACACGCCGGAAGTGCCCATAAAAATATGTGTGTCACAAAATCAAATAAAAAAGATCAGTGCGCAGCTTGGAAGTGAATAATTATAGAACTGGACCTCCCTTTCACGCTGGTATTTTTGAGACTAGAACCTTTACGATGAACGTAAAGGCAGAGAACGTTACACGCGTTAGACGCACGAGAAAAACGTATAACCTTAAGCAACTAGCCAGCCAATTTTGCCAAGGGAACATTAGATAATTCTAACAACTCAAATATATTGAAAACACAATTATACAACTAATTAATTTAATTCAAAAATGGCTTCGGTGGTGACGGATATTTTTGTGCATCTATGGTAGCTTCTAGTGAAAGGATTCAACAACCTCAGGTTGGTCAAGCTGATTAAAGATGCTTACGAAGAGAGGAAGTACGGCAAGATGGCCGAGATGTGGGGTCACTGGACCAACTCTGCCATCCTGTCTGGTGGTGGGTATAACATCGTGCCCACCCCAGAGGCGGAGTCCTGGCTGATCCAAGACCTCATGGCTTCAGGCGACGCCGACAGGGCGGAGAGAATGATCAGTGCAGCGGAGAAATTCCCCATCGTGTATGCGCAAGAAGCGAAGAAGATGACCGTTCATCAGCAAGTGAACAGAACGAAGATGGGCAGGGTGGCGGTCGCTATGAAAAAGGCGGTCGCGAAGAGGAGCTAGAGGATTGCTCTAGTGAGGTCACTGTAGATGCACATTGTTCCAGGCCAAGAGACTTTGCGGTGACGACGTAACAATAGAGACTTTTATACATACAATATGACAATAGTGTGAATAAATGAATCACTCTTTCCCTCACCTACTCTTATTTTGTTTTTGTTTTTTGTTGTTGTTTTTTTGTTTTGTTTTATTGCAATCCAATTAATTTATCATGACCGCCAAGTGGAGACCTTCGAATGAAATACAAGTTAATTGCAGCAATATTATGAATATTTATATTTAAAAAAAAACATACAAATTGCATACACACGAACACAAGGGTGCTACCAGGGAGTATAATGAAAATATTGGAGATGGGCTGAAAAAACTCAAACTGATTTGTGGGAGGGGGTGGGGTTGGGGCTCGAATTTAAGTTAGAAACAGTCTCTTGTGTATTGGTCTGATCTGCTTTGATTTCAGTTCTATCTATTAGAGCCACGTTTATTAAACAAGTCCTTACAGAATTTCATATGCATGCAAGAGCTGAATGATATTTGCATTGCCCAATGCTGGGCACTAGCATTGTTTTGAGTAGGTATGTTCCACAGTGAGCTCGGGATGGGGGCGGGATCTTACATTTTTTGCAGTTTATGGTACCGTTATCTGCTACCGGAGTGTTTACATGAGATGTTGCGTCGATCATCCGGGTAACCTGTGACGTCAGTCCTTTAGAGATGTAGTGTTGATGTTGCGAGTAATCCGGAACGTAAAACCCCAGTTATTATACCCTCTAGGGTGGACGAGGGTGGGCATGTAAACACTCCGGTAGCAGATAACGGTACCATAAACTTCCAGTCACCTATCATATACATTCAGGTAACTGTAAAAGTTTATGGTACGTTATCTGCTACCTACGTTTTTTTACGTTTACATGAGACTTTAGAGATCGCAACATTATCACTACTAACATTTAATAATTAGATGCCCAATTATCTATTAAATGTAGCAGTATGCGTGAGGCTTGCTGCGCATTCTGTGTAATTCTTTTTGGTCCGGTTTAAATGAATAGCCTCTTATTGTAATTTTGGATACTTGTTAAATAATCAACAAAGTATTGTCAAATAAACCAATTTATTTTTATTTGTCACTAGTTATTTTTGTTTGTACATATTCCAAAAAAATGTGACAATTTCTTGTTCTTTCAAACAAAACATACTTAATTAGTCAACTAACAAAAACATTTTGTCAGGTACATTTCATAACCATTGTCAGAATCCTTGACATTCCAAGTCGTCATCATTTGTTCAAATTCAGTTCCAATCC
>CM032661.1:46176194-46202269 GCA_019095985.1 Streblospio benedicti
CCATTTAAATATTTAAAATATTTAAAATTTTTTCACCAAAAATTTGGGGAAAATAATTTTTAAAATTTTTTTTTTTACTTTAAAAAAATTTTGCTTACCAAAAAAACCAAGTTGAAAACCTTAAAAAAATTTTTTTATTATGTATTTAGTTTGTTTATTTTTACCAAAATTTTAAATAAATTTTTAGGAAATCCAATTTTATTTTTTTTTCCCTCAAAAAAACCCGCAAAATTTTTTCATTTGGGTAGGTTTTCTGAAACCAAGAAAAACATTCAAATTTTGGGTTTAATGCCAAACCAAAAGTATTCCCAAAGGGCATTTTCAAAAAAATGTTTTTAAACATTTTTGTTTTTTTCCCATTTTTTTGCAAAGGGCTTTCTGTGAAAGGTAAAAAAAATTTGGACTTCCCTAAATTTTCCAATACCCATCCAAACAATTCTTCATTTTTGGTTTTTTGGGGAAAATTATGTTCTGTAAACGGCCACATATCCCTCTTACCCGTGTGCTCGTGTGTGTGCCCCGGGAGCAGGGGGAGGGGGGGTATCAATTTTGCACCAAGTACAAGAGGGGGGTCTATTTTGTGCCATAGTATTATTAAAGATTTTATTTTTTCATTTTTTTCTTATTTTACCGTCATTTCATGGGTAAAACATACTAATTTAGTGCGTGTAAGTGTGGCAAAAACATTAAATAAAAGGGGGGTCACCTATTTTGTACATGAAAAAAAAATTGGGCTTCCCCTTTTTGTAAATGATAATAAAGGGGGGGGTCATGAATTTTATACATGAACATCAGACCAAATCCTCACACTCCCCGCCAATAAATAATGTACAGTCACTAAACAGCCTGACCCCCACTTATAGACGACGACGTAGCAGGAAGACCGAAGATTTAGCCTCGCATTAAATCTCCTAGAAATACCGATATGTGTGAACAAGAACAGCCGTAGTGGTCAGGTGGGTTGTTTAGTGCAGCAAAGAGTACGGCAGAGTCGAATACAGTGGAACCTCCAATTGAGACCACCTCTCCCTTGACAGCACCCCTATAATAACTAACAAGAGAATCTTTCACAGTCCCAAACCTTCATAAAGCTACCAAAATAGCCTGTGAATAGAGACCACCTCTCTATTGCGACCACTTAACACTGGTCCCCAAAGTGGTCCAGATAGAGAGGGTCTACTGTATGCACATACAGAGAAACAATACATACATCACAACCTTACAGCCACATATAGTAGGAGGATTGGTGGGCGAGTCTGGGGTTAAATTTTGAAACAACATAGAAATATGTTTGTGGCAGCTGGACTTTAATTAATTAGCTCAGACAAATACACAGAAGGAAAAGATGGCAAAATGACACACGTAGGCCTACTACCCCCGATGGTCTGTTTTAATTCATCACGATTTGCTCATAAACTGATAGAGATCGGTATTTTATCTGTTGTACTTTGAAATAATCATTTCATTAGAAAGGAGTTGACATTCAACAGCAACTTCAATTTTATGGTCTTTCGTCAGTTGATACAACAGTTGGAAATCGTCTAGACGAAATGCACAAAATTGTCTCAAACGCCCTCAAAATATACGGTAATATTCCACGGTACAAATTACATTCTACTAGTCAATAAAGACAAATGGTACAAGTGTCCTGTATTGAATAGAGACAAAATATATTTCATAGCTGATATAAGATTCTGTCTCCTATTGAATAGGATACAACGTATCTTGTAAGATGATAGTGTCGTTGTTCGATAGGAGACAAAATATTCATGTACATGTAGATCTAGGCCTTGCGTTCTGCGTATTTTTGCGCGTTTGCATTATGACAAAGAGTGACAGAGCGCCGAATGACAAAATACAGTAAAAAGACGGACCAAAACATTTCTTTTAAACGAGATTTATAACTGTCAACTATCACTGTTATTTATCCTTCTCAGTTTCACTAATTGTACACTGTATATGTATATATTTATTATTTGTACATTGGTCTTATATATAGCTTTAGGACGCCTGTGCTCACTGGTTGTTTGATACACTAATCTTGCAAAAGTGCGTTGATACTGATGATGTCACATGTTTTCGGAGTTCCGCCAATAGTTCTGTGCGGTGTTTACCGGTAAAGTCGCGGAACGATAACCAGCGGAAAATGTGTTAGTTCTGCCCTACTTGTATTGGGAACCAGCGGGTACAACACATTTCGTGTTGTAACCTCTCAAAAAATCATATCACAACGACACCAAACGGCGAGCAAGTACGACACATACAGTTTGCATTGTGACTACCGGACAGTGTTTAACGCAGCTATAGTAGGCTTATATCTCCATTTATTCAACGTATTGTTAGCAGATTATAAATCAATCACATAAACTAATTCTATTAGATTGTGTCAGCGTTTATACTTTTAAAAGACAAAGTTGAAAAAAACGGAGAATAATGTTTCATTAATAAAACTTATTTCCTACTTTGAAAATACTTGGATTGATTCCAATATATGGCATCCTTCCACATGGAGCACTTTTAATAAAGCAATTCTACAAACAACAACGTGGAAGGTTTCCACCACAAATAAGCCATTTCGCAAATAGAAGCGACGTCACAGATCAGACGAAAATGGTGATAAGTTTGCGTTATGGACGGGTGATTTCATGTAGTAAAATGAAGGAAACCAATACGTAAGCACAGAAACCTAGGAAATAAAACGTTCCATCAAAATTATCCCCTTTCAAATCATTTGCGATTGATTTGCCACCAAGACATAATGAATCCAACAATTATGCGTTTGTCAAATATTATTTGAAAGTCGGAGATGTGTGAAAATATTTACACGTGCATTTTATTTCATTCCATCGGGAAATTCTGACGGAGATGCCGAGAAAAAGTAGGTAATAACTTAGTTAATTCTCTTGGGAATTGAATAATTTTAATTCGCATGTTGTGAAACAAGTGTAGGAGTCATTATTTGAAGTCAAAAGATTAATTCTGATTGCATAGCTGTTATCAAACACCTTCTAAATTCGCGAAAAAAATCTCTGTCATGGCCAAAACCCAATACAAAACAATACTTACCTAGTTAAATAACGTATCTTAACACCTATTATCACTGAGGTTGTACCTTATATATGCTTATTATTGTTTATTTGTTGTTTTTGGTTTCTAATTTTAATTTTGAATTGTATATACTTTCCCTGAAGAGGACACTATTGTGTTGAAACATTGGAACTATTTAATAAAACATTGTGAAATTTCTAAATTACGTTTTTCTTTGTCTCCACAAAAATACAGAATCTGACAAAAAACAATTAAGAGACCAATTCATTGAATTGTATTAATTGGTAGTGTTAAAATGTAGCTTGTTTCAAATGTTTTCTGCCCAGCATGATTTTGCGGCAGTGTCATTTGTCTACACCTATTTTTTTTTAAATTTTGCTTGTACAATTTAATATATTAAATTTAAATACTTCAGTCCAGCATTATGAAAGATTCTGAGCAACACAATTAAAGCTTGCTCACCAAACCAAGCTTGATAACCAAATGGAACTTTATTATGTATTATAAGTATAAGTAGTCATAAGTAGTCATAAGTAGTATTATATTGTTTTGTATTATATCTCTTACCATTATAAATAAATTTTAGTGAACATCCAACTTTTAATTTTTTTTTGCATTTTTATGTACAAATCTTTGTTTTTGCGTCACCTCAGCTGAAGTGAAAGCCTTGTTATTGTTTAGTTTTCAATTTATGTCTATGTGACAAGACAAGCTGCTACATTTACTGAACCAATTGTAGTCAAACATTACACAACATACCAAGGTAATTCGATTTAGGGCACATTTTCAATCAAAATATATATTCCACAAGGCCATTTTTGATACATTTTTACATTTTTTGCAACAGCTTTACACTCTGAGTATCTGATGTCATGCAAATTGACCTCTGAATAGTTTCGCCTGAGATTGGATTGACATAATTTATTTGACCTGTTTAAATACTACAACCTGATTGGTTGAACCTGCCACACCCATCTGATACTTAGCGTGATTGGTCACTTGACCTCATTTATATTCATCATCGGACTGTGATGATACTCAGAGTGTAGCTTTAAGAATGCCTGAAAGAAAACAGTCAAACATTGGACCATGCTGAAATACCAATTACCCATCTGATCAGAAAGCAGTTTTGGTATTCATGCAACTTTAGTGTAATTTCCAGAAGGCCATATTTTGTCATTTTTACCATTTTCCACATTAGTTTCGTTGCAGCTTGAAGCAAGAGCTCCATATTTGATGCTAGGTTTACAATTCTAGGGCTTGTGGGGACAATATTCACCAAATGAGGGTGTCGACTCATGCATATTGACCAAAAACACACTCTGGATATCAGATGTCCAATTTGCTTGACACCTGATACTCAGAGTAAAAAAAACATGATAAATTCATATCAACTTTTTACTAGAGTAATTTTATCATGTTCATCTGCTAAAATTCGTCTTTAAGAACTACAAAATAGTAACACAAGAGAATGTTACGTCAGACGTATCATGAAAATAATTAATGTGTATAAAGCCTAGAATACATATCTAATCTTTGCTTTTCTGTCATGTCTGCGACCATTGCCACCTGAAGACGTCCACGTCCTTCTTGTGGGCACCACGGCGTCTAAAATGTATTGCCTTTCCTGTCTCGGGTGCAATTAAATACAAGGGTTAAAACAACCAACAAAGACAAATGAATGATTTCAATGCCAATCAACCGAATCACCATTTGCCCCGACACAACGCCTGTCGGATGCTGTCTTGCACGCAATGAAATAGGCCTAGGCGCCTACATGGAATGACAGGAAAGCAGCGATTAAATATGTATTTTTGTCCTTTGCATTAATTATTTTTATGATAAGCCTCACATAATCTTATCTTGACTTACTATTGTTTTAGTTTTTACCGTACTCTTATAAACAAACTTTACAAGATCAACATGATTAATTTATTAAATGTAAAATATCAAAATGGTGTGAAAATTGTTTTTTTCTTCTTTTTTATACACAGCATGCCAATGTCCTCGATGCTGCTTCCATAGTTATTTTTTATGGGTATGGCACAAGTTTGTAAATATGACGCCTTATAGTTAGTTGTGGGGAGGGTTCGGGGGGGGGGGGGGGGTAAAGAATAATGATGGACAATGACCGCAGGGTGCGTGTCAGAAATGCCCAAAAATACGATGACGTCATTTATGAACGATCCCTTGTCACTCACCCCATGCGTAAATCAACTAGACACCACAGAGCTTTGAAAAAAACATGCGACCAAACTGTCCCCAAGTCCTGTTGTACCCTAGGCATAAGATCAAGCGTACATGTCATGTTCTGTGTCCTCTACATGTGTCCTCTGACATAAAAACAAACAAGAAAGATAGACGTGCACCTCACAAGGAAGAGATTTTCATTATTGTCAGTCAGTGTGCATGTAGTTGATCACACGGGATGTACACACAAGGGTTCCTACAAAGTGACCATGGATGATAATGTTGATGATTTATGCATGTAGTGCACACACAGACATCAGAAAGGGATGCGATCGTCTCCTTCCTTATGAAACCTCTCCTCCTCGTTTCAACCACAATTTGTAGCGAATTTATGTACTTATGGTGCTTGTTTTACGGTTCTCACAGCCATTTACGAGTGAGAAAAATTCAACAAGGATCGTCAAGTTTTAACTATATCAGCCATCGTAGTTCGTTTCCATAAAACATAGAAATGTTTAGTGAAACTGAAAAATTAGGTTTTGGTACTGTAACAATATAGTTTCAGTATACCCGTAAGCGTAAACAGCTTAGTGAAACAGGCCCAAGGGGTATGGTGCATAAAACTTTTGCAATATCGCAAATTTTGTGTGGGCATCAGCCTTTGCGTGCCTAGCTCAGTTTGTGACAATGGTGAACAGGCCCCGGCTAAACATGGCGTTTGTTTCAAAAGGGTAAATTATTTCCTCCGATCCCCATAAGATAAGCGTCCGATGATCAGCCGCTCTCTGTGGTGATGTTGAATCGAGCAACGTGCAGCAGTGGACTAAAAAACAATGGCTGGAAAATACACTATACTGGCTAAACACAGGGCATGTACACGCAGTACTAAAAACGTAAAGCACATATCTACAGGATGTGTCCAATCAAAAATTTTGTGTACACATATATGAATCTTTTCTCGTGAACAAATTTTATACAAAAATTAAAAATTGCATCCCATTCATTAAATATGAGAAGTCAATTTTTATCCTCATGTCTATTGTCCAGTTCAAAATTTCGTCATCTGTTGGACTATTTTCACACAATTTATTTTAGAAGCTCCTCCAATTTTGAAACAAAAGCCCTACATAGCCCTAACATTTATAGGAATGAAAATTTAAGTATTTTAATTAATTTTTCTCAATAGAAAACCACTGAAAGTTTTGAAACTACGTAGATAGTTTTAGAAAGACATGAAAATGCAAATAATACTTGATATGTTGGGAAATGAACAAAAATCTCGATTCAATTTCGGTGACACAGGGTTTTGAAATGCACATCTTGCATTATTTTCATTTTGAAATTTGAAATTGGTTGTCCTCCAACTTTTGGTTGTGCTGATCTTAAAAATGGTTGTCAAGGACAACGGGACAATCCTTAACATAGAACCCTGGTTAATGTGATATAATAAAACAAGAGGAATTATCAAAATGTTTACATTTATCTAATCTATACTACATGAAAACTTTTATCCAATCACACAAAAATAATAATAAGTAAACAATCATATTACATATATGACACATTATATACAAAAACACATTAATGTAGGTCTCCAGTGCCCAGGTTGATTGCAGAATATCCAGAGAAGGCTATCAAATGATTACTATTGATTAAGTATATAGAAAAATGAGCACAAGATATGTACAAAATAGTTCATAGCTCCATTATAAAGATATATGTTAGTTATTTGGATATTTCAACAGTCTTTAATTGATTGGTTTAGAATTACTTGGCATCTTGAATGTTAAATTTGTCAATGGGGTGGAAAGTATTCACATTATCCAAGTATCAAGACACAATTGAGGTAAAGTAATGTTGAGAAATAACACCTCACTTCTTGGCTTGCACAGTCATAAGGTTCCTCTCCAAGTTGACTCGTTGTGTACATGATTTGTGACAAATATCACAGTAAATGGTTTCTCACCGATGTGTGCCCGTATTTGGATATTCAGAACTTTGAGCAAAACATTTCTCACACTCATCACACTTGTATGGTTTCTCTCTTGTGTGATAGCACATATGAGTAACAACAGCAGACCTGTGAGAGAAATTTTTATCACAAACTTCACACACATAAGTTTTTTTTACCTGTGAAAGTTCTGATGTCAGTCTTGCACATTGACTAAATGATTTTCTCACACGGTACAATGATGTTCTTTCTCTCCAGTTTGAATTCTCATTTTTCTTGCCGGATTTCCCTTATGACTGAATGATTTCTCATACAATGTACACTGTTATTTTTTTTCTCTTCAGTCTGGATTCTCATATGCTCAGTAAAGGTACTGCTGTCACTAAAACACTTGCCACATTTTCACCGGTGTGATTCCTCATATGTGTTGTCAGACTTCTCCGCAGTGTGGATTTTTATGTGTCTTGTCAGATTTCCACTTCGACTGAATAATTTCTCGCACACTGTGCACTGATATTCTTTCTCTCCAGTGTGGATTTTCATGTGGCTGGTCAAGTTGCTATGGACACTAAAACACTTGCCACATTGACTACACTCATAGGGTTTCTCACCAGTGTGAGATCTCATGTGTCTTGTCAGATGTCCACTTTCACTGAATGATTTCTCACACACTGCACACTGGTGTTCTTTCTCCCCAGTGTGGATTCTCATGTGACTGGTCAAGGTGCTACTTTGACTAAAACACTTGCCACATTGACTACACTCGAAAGGTTTCTCACCGGTGTGAGTTCTTATGTGGGTTTTCAGACTTGAACATTGATTGAATGATTTCTCACATATTATACATTGATATTCTTTCTCCCCAGTGTGGATTCTCATATGTCTTGTCAGATCTCCACTTTGGCTGAATGTTGTCTCACACACTAAACACTGATATTCTTTCTCCCCAGTGTGGATTCTCATATGTCTTGTCAGATCTCCACTTTGGCTGAATGATTTCTCACACACTAAACACTGATATTCTTTCTCCCCAGTGTGGATTCTCATATGTCTTGTCAGATCTCCACTTTGGCTGAATGTTTTCTCACACACTAAACACTGATATTCTTTCTCCCCAGTGTGGATTCTCATATGTCTTGTCAGAGCTCCACTTTGGCTGAATGATTTTTTTGTCACTTGAACATTGATTGAATGTACACTGATGATATTCTTTTCTCCCCAGTGTGGATTTTCTCATATGTCTTGTCAGATCTCCACTTTTACTGAATGATTTCTCACACACTACTACACTGATATTCTTTCTCCCCAGTGTGAGTTCTCATATGTCTGGTCAGATCTGAACTTTGGCTGAATGATTTCTCACACACTAAACACTGATATTCTTTCTCCCCAGTGTGGATTCTCATATGTCTTGTCAGATCTCCACTTTGGCTGAATGATTTCTCACAAACTGTACACTGATATTCTTTCTCCCCAGTGTGGATTTTCATGTGGCTGGTCAAGTTGCTCTAAAACACTTGCCACATTGACTACACTCAAAAGGTTTCTCACCGGTGTGAGTTCTTATGTGGGTTTTCAGATTTGAACTTTGAGTGAATGATTTCTCACACACTAAACACTGATATTCTTTCTCCCCGGTGTGGATTATCATATGTTTTTTAAGATTTCCCTTATGCCTGAATGATTTCTCACACACTATACACTGATATTCTTTCTCCTCCGCGTGGATTTTCCTGTGGCTGGTCAAGTGGCTACTTTGACTGAAACACTTGCTACATTGACTACACTCATAAGGTTTTTCACCGGTGTGAGTTTTCATGAGGGATTTCAGATTTCCACTTGCACGGAATGATTTCTCACAAACTGTACTGTGATGTTCTTTCTCTTCAGTGAGGATTTTCATGTTGGGTTTCAGATTTCCACTTTGGCTGAATGATTTCTCATTTGATGTAGCCTTTAGTTGCATATCACGGTGGTTTTCCATTGTAAACTGATTTCAAATATATGATTTATTTAAATTTACAAATGTATAAAATATATCAAAAAATGTTATATCCTAGAAGTGTTTGTTTATGAAATCCACTTTTTTCCACAGATAGTTCACCAACAATTCTGTAAGAAACTTTTAACATAAAGCTTTTCATAATTTTCTTTTAATTTTGCTACTTTGCTGAATAAGGAATAGCAATTAGGAAAACCTGAATGAAATTTTATTTAAAGAATAATATACCTTGTTTTACTGTAATATTTGATTATGAAAATTTACTTGACTATAGAATTTAACAGCAAAGTTTAACATTTACAATTTCTAGTCACAATGCACCACCCTCCATTTCTACACACATTATGCTGCTCTTCCTTTATTGTGAAAAATACGTCACACTTTCAATTCCTTATGTTCCTTGTGACAAAATAGGATAATATTAGAGCAAACATTTTGAAAGTGTAAATAAAATATAATTATTGTGATGAGCTGAAGTCAGTAAACTGACAGGGATAATGTGAAACCCCTAATTTATATATACAAATACATAATAATATATTTTCTATAAAACAAATATGCTTGTATTTTAGCCCCGTATATAGTTTTAAGGTACAATTGTTGCAATGCTGCCATTTTAAGTTAATTCAATTGTATGGATTTTATTTCAAGCTACTTCTGATGTAAGTATTACGTTAACTTTCAAACTGTGTCAATAATTTTCTGTTATCTAATCAGTATAAGTGATTTCGTAAATTGCGCGTAACGTCACAAGGTCAGAGGTCAAAGGGCATAAAGTTGTGTATTGCGCATGATTTTTCTATACAATATATAGGATTGCTAAAAAAAAATGTAAATAACTTTGTTAACCATAATCTGTTATTTATAAATTTAAGTCACCACTTGTAGGAAAGGTATAGAATGCACGGCTATAAAAAAGAAGAGATTAATTTGGCATTAAACAGCAACTGAAAAGTTTCTCTAAATCCCGTGTAAAAATGGCCTAATACTAAAACACTGGGACGGAACAGAACACGGAACGGTACATATCTTACATAACGTCCCGTGGCGTCCCGGAAGTTACTTTATGATGATATCCATTGTTTTCTATGGTAGATATAATATTCCGTGTTTTTTGGGACTTTTGACATCATACATAACGTTCCGTAGCGTCCCAGGGCGTTCCGTGTTTTCAAAGACTCTGACCATCATACATAACGTCCTGGGGCGTCCGTAAGTTATTTTATGATGATATCCATTGAACATTCTATGGAAGATATAATACAATATTCCGTGTTTTCAAGGGCTTTTGACATCATACATAACGTCCCATGGCGTCCCGGGGCGTCCCGTGTTTTACTCTGACGTGTTTTCTATGGTATATAGTTGTGTTTTCAAGGACTCTGACCATCAAACATAAAAAGGCATTCAAAAAGTAAATACGTTAGCTTTTTAAGTGGTAGTTCGGTCAGTTCGCCAACAGGGCAATACGATCCTCTTTGGTGCCTCCATTTTCATCTATCCAATGGGATATGGCATTTTTCAAATGTCGGCATATTGCACAACTCTCATGAAAGCGTTCCGTTTGATTTATTGCGTTAACTATGTAACCTCATCATCTGTGGCGCATGGGGACATTAATATTTTGATTTACATTTTGATCACAATTTTGAAAACAATTCATGGTGGGATTGCACTTTCTCTCATGGATCATAACACCAGCCATTGCAATGAGATTTCCCTCAAATATTATACTTGATTGCTGGGAACAACAAAGGGACTTCACTCCATGGGGGTCTCGCCCAAACTGAACGTGGTGTCATATGACAAGAGTTGTGCAAATGTGGCATTGACAAACATTCATCTATATATTGAAACATCTCATCAGACAGGTAAAATGATTAACCAGTTAATGCATAGATTTTATATATTCTAGCAATATCCAGGCTGATTGGATAAATAGATGCTTTAATCTGGCAGAATGTATATGCAAATTTCAGCAGCCTAATTTGGAATAAAACAGACCAGTTTGAACTCATGTTTTTTATGAGAGATGACATAGGCAGATCCACGTTTTTTAAAAAGGGGTTGGGGAAGTGAACGTGAGGAAGGGGGGGGGGGCACTTATCGGATTTCATGAAAAACCCTATGAAAGTGAAGTATTTTGGTGGGGAAAGGGGCGGGGTGTGCACCCCCTGCGCCCCCCCTGGATCTGCCTATGGGATATGGATAACACAAGTGTCGCGGAAGTGGACCCAACATGGACCCAACAATGAAAGTCACTGTGATTGCATTAATCATTGGTGTGGATGTCAAAAATGTCAGCTGCATGTAAGTCCCTGTTGCCAAATGGTAGTCACGATTCTTTTCATTCACGTAACTCTAGTCTTTTCTGTATTTGCAGATACTTTTTTTTTTATTTAGGGTAGAGGTTGACTTACAGTACCTACCCGTATGACCTACATGTACTGCCATGACAGATACATACGTAGTACGCACAGCTGGAAATCAACAAAATGGGACAGTGTACTGTTTTTTTTCTGGTCTGCGGTAGAAAAGGGCCAGGTGAGATCATTGCTCATCTTCCATTTCACAGAGTACATTCGTGCTGCGTTAGAATGGGTTGGACATTATACCACTCTATCGAGGACACACCCTTGAATACTGATCTCTCATTGGCTGAGATCCAAAAATCAGCCGGGGATAATTACTCGATGACCCATGGGTGAATTTTGCCCTCTGGCAGTAGAAGGGTCAGACATTTTGAAACCGTCGATTAAAAAAAATAATCAACTATATTTAGGTTACCACACAGATTTTGATACACACAGTAGAGAAATAGCCATGACAATATAATCCCCATACTACTAGTAATAATAGTTAAATTTGAAGCGGATTAGGAGGCACATTGAGCTCAGCATTTGATGCAGCCAACCGTAAACTGTTTAAACTAGTATCCCTGTTGTTTAGAAATAATTTGTAAGTAAAAACTGCTTTGAAATGTGATAAACCTAGTGTTGTTAGTTGCAGTGATTAAAATTGATTAAAGAAATGTTAAATATCGGATAATGCTAATAAAGCGTGCAAAACCAGACGGTAGTATGACTTCTCATTCGGTGTGGCCAATGGAGAGCTTTTCCCATCTAATAAAACTGTTTCTGAAGGTTAATCGTGGTATAATGAATGTATGTCATGTTTTTTCGGCCAATATGCATGAATTCATGCCCTCAAAACCATTACATATTTCTTCAGTGTTGCATGCAGCTCATACAGGCGTGTTACGTCAGAATGCATCTACTGTTTATTGTGTCGCCAAAACCGAGGGTGCCGATGCCCTTCAAGTGGTTCGTGGGAAATAGCCTTAGAATTAAGTGGGATGTGGGAATATTGACAAAATTTGAGTGGTTAGTGGGAATTCGGGCCAATAAGTGATTTCGTAAATTGCGCGTGACGTCACGAGGTCAGAGGTCAAGGGGCATGAAGTGGTTTATTGGGCATGATTTTTGTACACAGTGTATAGTAAAACGCGGCGACAAAAATGCATAAATAACGTTGTTAATCATAATCTGTCATTTATAAATTTAAGTCACCACTTGTAGGAAAGGTGTAAGAATGCACAGCTAAAATAAGAGATTAATTTGGCATTAAACAGCAACTGAAAAGCTTCTCTAAATCTCTTGTAAACATTGTAAACAAAAAGTTTCGCCCATGAATGAGATTTTTCACCGGATTTTGAGTGGGTTTAATAACAGCTATGCATGCAGAATTATTTTTTTAAAACTAAGATATGGTTTCCTACACTTGTTTTACAATAGGTGACTTAATATTATTCGACTCCCATGATAATTTACTAAGTTATTATCAACTTATTGTTGGCATTTCCGTCAGAATTTCCCGGTGAATGGAAATAAAACGCATGTGTAAACATTTTCACACATATCCGACTTTCAACTAATATTAGACAAACTTATGATTGTTGGATTTCTTAGTTCTTGGTGTCAAATCAATCGCATATTATTCTTTTATTCTTTACAATTGGTTTGAAAGGGGATAATTTCGATGCAACTGCATATTTGTTGATTTCCTAAGGTTACCTAGTGTTTCCATTCATGTTACTATATGAGATCAACCGTCCATAACGCAAACTTATCACCCTTTTTGTTTATTTCAGGTCAGCATAATTGTCGACGCTCTGCGTCATTGTGGAATACGAAATAGAATTGATTTTTTTTTTTTTTTTTTTTTTTTTTTTTTGGTACAAAATGAATACTTTACACAAACAAATAAAATGTACGGGAATTTTTTTGGAAAAATCTAACCAAAACATAATGTATACGCCATACACAATCATTAATGATCAATCGCAGTTTTATTTGTATTTTTGTGTAGTAATGTTGAAAAGACATATGATGTTCATCAATATTTTCTTGATACTGTCTATTTTCATGTATAGTGTTAATGATTTTATATGTCTGTAAGGGACTTTCTGATTAAGAAATACATTCTGATTCTGATTCATTGTGTTTGAACTCATTGGAATAAACACAATTATGGATAATAGAGTCGCAGTTTGAGAACGTTATGTATATAATCTTAATTTGTAATATTAGGTACTGGTGCACTGGAGATAGCTTAAAATCGCGGTTTATGTACAACATTATAATAAAATTTAAATTTTTGATCTATTTATTCTATCTTGTTGACTGTTTATTCGGCATTTTGTATTCAGATCTGTATGCCATGAAAGGTTTTATGAACAATATTATTTTATTTATATTCCTCGATAGCATCAATATATAATTTTTTCATTCGTGTTGTTTACTATAACAGTTTTTGTGTGATAGGCTCGCACTTCCGCGAGTCACAACATCAATACCATCAAACACTCCCATTGTCCTCACGTCCCTACCTCAATTTCATGTGACAAAAATTGATGACCCCCAACCCCCACCCAACCTTCCCCCAATAGTTAACGCATGCATTGTCGGTTAACTAAAATCCTATTAATCCATGATATAAAAACAGTAAATTTTAGTACAGAATCTCTAAAAAATAGGGGTAAATTTTATGTGAAAAAAATGATAGCCCCCCCCACCCCCACCCTCAAACATCGTGACAAAAGTTCATGGCCCGTCCTAAAATCCTCCTACCCCACCCTGTGATAAATACTGAATAGTCCCTAATGAGATGTGGGGCCACTGGACCAGCTGTGCCATCCTGTCCGGTGGTGGCTATAACATCGTGCCCACCCCAGAGGCGGAGTCCTGGCTGATCCAAGACCTCATGGCTTCAGGCGACGCTGACAGGGCGGAGAGAATGATCAGTGCAGCGGAGAAATTTCCTATCGTGTATGCGCAAGAAGCGAAAAAGATGACCGTTCTTCAGCAAGTGAAAAAGCGCTATGAAAAAGGCGGTCGCGAAGAGGAGCTAGATGATTGCTCTAGTTGGGTCACTGCATTTGCATCAAGCCGCCTGGGACGCTGATCGCGAGACTCCGCATGTTTCCGGGCCCAGAGACTTTGCAGTGATGACGCAACAATAGAGACTTTTATACACAAAATACACCCCTAATTCATATATACAGATACATAATAATACATTTTCTATAAAACAAAAATGCTTGTATTTTAGCCCCATATATAGTTTTAAGGTACAATTGTTGCAATGCTGCCATTTTAAGTTAATTGAATACATTTTATTTCCAGCCACTTCTGATGTCACTAGACTGTGAATTCCCCATCGTGAGCCCCATCATGACCGTGCATGTTTAATGTTTCCGTCTGCCAAACAAATAAAAATTTTTATTTTTTACACTACATAGCACCACTCTATATATCATATCGACTGGTGGCACATATATGATTATTCAGCAGGGGTATGGTGCATAAAACTTTTGCGATATTGCAAATTTTGCGTGCACATCAGGCTTTGCATGCACGCTAAGTTTGTGTTTGCAAGCTCTGTGCCTAGTGCATAAACGTGATCGCAAACGCAAACTTTGCGAGTATAAATGCGTTAATTACACCTCTCTTAAAGCGACCACGTCACCTACAAGAGAGTTATTTTGCGCGGCCCAAATTATACCACTGCAAACTTCCATAAAGAGACCGCCTCCTTAATATTCAGTATTGAATATTGAGACCACTTTGTGCCCTGTCTACACGGCAGAAACCCGGCCTTCAAACGGTATCCTACGAGACGTCTTAAGCAGTTTGATAAAAAATATGTAAAGACGATGTGTTTTTATGATGGAGCCTGTCTACACAGGCTAAAACCTTACGACCATTAGTCATGCACATTCTGATTCTAGCAACAAGAACATGTCAACGTTTAAGTGGAATGCTGCTCTATGATTTTTTAAAATACATTAAAATAACGTCTTTCTTTCGCTAAACCTACTATACCAAACTTACTGCATCAAACCACTTCAAACTAACTATACAACAAAAGACTTGACATGTCAAATACAAATACGACAGCTTGAGACGAGACGGAAAATAGTGGAATATAGGTTTTAAGAGTGTCTATACCGTTACTGACGTTGTCCGACAAAGACATCTTGTCGGATGCTGTTTGAAGGAAGGCAGCGGTGTAGACTGGGTTTAAAATCAAAATGATACCCGTCATCATGGATTAAAGTGGGTTTTCTAGTTTACAATGAGTTCTCCTAATTGGCGGTAAAAGGTGACGTGAACCCAATGGTGAACATAAACGTCTGGCGTTTGTTTCAAAAGGGTAAATTATTTCCTCTGATCCCCGTAAGATAAGCGTCCGATGATCAGCCTGTCTCTGTGATGATGTTTGATCGAGCAACGTGGAACAGTGGACTAAAAACAATGGCTGGTAAATACGTTATACTGGCTAAACACAGGGCATGTACACGCAGTACTAAAAACGTAAAGCACATATCTACAGGATGTATCCATCGCGAAATACACGTTTATGTGTTTCTGCTGATTCTGATGTTGATTGAGAAGTAAAAACAGCACAATAGTCTAACATCACTTATAAACAGTTCTTACAATACAATGTTTGTAAGTATAAGTACTGAAATCGCAAAAATGTAGGCACTAATTTCGCTATGATAGGTCAGCGTCAGGGTGAGGGGAGGCTTTGGGGGGGCTTGATGTAGGGGATACCTACTTCCTGATGTCACATCCTGTCATCCTGTGTGACGTCAGCTTGAAAAAGACTGTCTGACAGACAAGGTTGAAAATATTTGCTAACGTAAAATTTAAAAATGTATGGGTTTATCAAAGATCAATGTTGTCATAGTACAAAAGAACCCCAATGAATTTATTGCATTCTTTACAGTATTGAGAAAAGGCGATCGCTGACTCACTGAATGACTCATTTCAGCTCAGTCGGCGCTTCTGAGAACATTATGATGCTTTCTTAAATAGTTTTTAAAAGTAGATATCTTGTTTTTCTTTGAAAAAATGTGTTCATAATTTATTTTTACATTGTACAAGTTATAAGGTATAAGTTCTCATATGGGTTTTCAGACTTCCACTTTGATTGAATAATTTCTCACTTAAAAAAAACAATGAAATGCCAATTGTATCCAATATGCTATTCATAATCTGAAAAACTAGTTAATGTGATATAATAAAAAGAGCGGAATTGTCAAAATGTTTTTTGTGTTATTGTTTTATTTTTATTCTATTCTACATGAAGAATTTTATCCGATCACCCAAAAATAATAAGTAAACAATTATATTACATTTATGACACATTGTATTTCCCAAAACGCATTTATGTCGGTCTCCAGTGCCCAGGTTCAACAGTACCTTTAACGATGTGACACCCAGGATATCAAATGAACATACCAATCTTGACTTCCAAATCATTGTCCGTGTATGGGAATCTCTTTCACACTGCCACACATATTATCGATGATACTCCCGTAGGTTGAGTTTTGCTTTTTAACTAAAAACCTTGTGATTAAAAGATGTTTGAAAACGGAATTGGTTTTGGCTGGGTATTATATAGGTGATAGGTTGTAGGTGAGAGGTGGTGTGGGTGGGGTAGTGCTGAATGAATTGCCTATTATTTTATCAAGCAATGTCAGAAGTAGTCTTAGGTTATGCACTAAATGTGACGCCATCTACGTCCTTTTAGAATTTGCCAGGATCTTTGTGCGGTACCCACATTTTATGTGATGTGAATGATGCCTAGAGCACACCAGGCTGCACGGCCAGTCTACTGCCAGTCTACTGCCAAATCTCACGGAAAGTTTTGATGATCAGTGAGTGTTCAGTGCGGTAAACGGAATGTCGAGATAAAAATGATGTCATCGTGGGCTGGAGGGAGAGGGGTGCAGACATCAAGAGTGAGAAATGGTGTGAATGTTTTTTTTCATTCCATAGCATGCTAATGTACGCGATGCTGCTGGCATAGTTTCCATTTATTTGGGTAGTAGTAATGACCGTGGGGATGGGAATGGAGGTACAAGTCTTCGATGCACAAGTCTGGGTGGGGGGGGGGCGGGGGGAAAGTAATGACGCACAATGACCGGAGGGGGTGGGGGTGTCAGAAATGCCCCAAAATACGATGATGTGATTTGTGAACGATCCCATGTCACTCCACGCATAAATCAAATTGCCACAGCAGAGCTGAAAAAGAGTGCGGCCAAACCGTTCCACAAGTCAGGTTGTGCCAGAGGCATAAGAATGAGTGTTATGTTCTATGTCCTCTACGGTGTGTCCTCTGACATGAAAAACAAACACACAGGACAGACGTGCACCGCACACGGGAGAGGTTATTAGTATTTTCGATCAGTGTAGTTGATCACACGGGATGTACACACAAGGGTTCCTACGAAGTGACCATGGATGATAATGTTGATGATTTATGCATGTAGTGAACACACTGACATCAGCAATGGATGTGATGTTCTCTGGATCGCCTCATAATATAATGATCATGTTATCGTCCACCTTCCTTATAAACCCTCTCTTCTTCGTTTCAACCACATTTTGTAACAAATTTATGTACTTACGGCGCTTGTTTTACGGTTCTCACAGCCATTTACGAGTGAGAAAAATCAATGAGGATCGTCAGATTTGAACGACATGTTTCATCTAGTTCGTTTTAAGAAAACGTAAAAATGTTTCGTGAAACTGTAAAATTACGTTTTGGTACTGTAACGATATAATTTTAAACAAAAACAAAAACAGCTTGGTGAAACAGGCCCCTGAGCCACGAACGCTGTACAGTAAAACCGTGTTAAAAGGGACAGTGGTGGGAAAAGTGCTGCTAGGATTGATATACATAATGTGTACTAATTCTTCCGGGGGTGGAGGCAGGGGGGGCTTGCATCTGTTTTGGGTAGGTATGCTCCACGGCGAGTTTAAATTAGGGCTTTTCATCTTTTGTGAAATGGGGGGGGGGTCTTAAGTAGGGTTTATGCGAGAATAGGGGCTTTTTTTCCCTGGCAATAGTGTGGGTCTTTACTTTGAGATTTAGAGTAATTGGGGGTCATTGGTGTTTGGCTGCCAATAGATATATTCATATATTTATTATTTTGAGTATATATTCATTATATATATTTTGTCATCTCAAAATCGGGGGTCTTTCTGCTGGGCATACATACCAACCCGACTGTGTTAATCAGGGATCTTCCATTTTGTGAGGCTATTTAGTAACATCATTTACTAAAATGGAGATTGAAAAACAACATCTCTGATTAAAAGGTGTCCCATCTAGTGAGGTGGGAAAGTGCTAGTTCACAGGAACAAAAAATAATAATGAAAATAAAACCACACCCACACAAACACACACACACACACACACACACACACACACACACACACACACAGGCAGGCAGGCAGGCAGACAGGCTGGCACGCACGCACGCACGCACACAAACGTGCGGTGCTGCAGTGCACCATATAGTGGACATTACTTAAACTACACATGTCTATTGTGCAGAAATGCTGTGACAAGTCTCAGGTAAACAGGTACGAATGCTCATTCTGATTTTGTCCTGTACTGTATGGGGGAAGATGAGTGTACCTTTTATAAACACACTGTGACCATGTGAAACTAAACAATGCGAACTGGGGATCGTTTACAAATAACATCACCTCATGTTTGGCCCCGTTTAGCCCCTCCCCCACTTGTCACTTTTCATCATCTTTCAAGCACCTCCCCCCCCCATGGTAAGTGATATCATCTTTGTCTAACAGCCCCCCCCCCCACCCTGCGACATGGTTTCGTGATGACATTTAACAGTGATTTAAGTATGCCTTATATAAATACATTTCAATATATATGTCCATGATTTAGTCATAATTTTACGTATGTAGGACATAAAGCAAACATGACAATGTGATTTCAACTATAAGATATATCACAATTAACTCAACTGTTTTTCTCTCCAAAAGGTGACATCACCCAAGTGCTAGAACCCTGTAAACTTTCATCATCTTTCCCTAACCTTGCCGGGTGACGTCATTTGTGTGTCAACATACAGATCTGGAGTGCGTTGTGACTAAAATTTATAAATGTTAACTTTTGCCAATGGATGCTATATTCAAGTAGATTTTGAAAAACAATTACTTCATAAAGACAAATAAATGTTTTTACATTAAAAATCATGATGATATTGTTGAAATTTTATTTAATCAATTAGCAAAGTAAAAAAATTAAAACGTAATTATGCAGGTTTTATTTTATATATGTGGTTAAAAGAGCGGTCCAATTGAAAAGTGTATATCATAAAAAAAATCAGTGCTTCACAAGCGGATATGAAATGTTGATTTATATAGGCCTACTCCAAGGATAATTTAATAGTGTTAGCTAAGTTTAGAAAAAAAAATAGTTGTGGTAATTTGTGCTTAAAACCCATATCATTTACAATAACTGATTCTGTAAATAGCCATATACGTCCAATACCTAGATTACTGCACCAAATACGTCAGCAGAACGTCAGTGTGAAGCTTTGATCTTCATCAGGAATCTTCTCAGGACACCATAAATACGAAACATCCCGGTAAACCACTGGACATCTATGAGGCACATACTGCTGTAATCAAATGATTTAGGTTATATTGAGCTGGATAGAAAGCTGTAAATATTATCACCTTTAAAAATACAGACTGCAATGGCAAACCACAGTGATATACAACTGAAGTCTACATCGCGTGAGAAACCTTTCAGTCGAAGTGATGCTCTGAAATCACAGGAAAGAACACAGCATGGTGATAAACCATATCAGTGCAGTGAATGTGGCAAGTGTTTCAGTCGAAGTGACACATTGACCAGGCACATGAGAATCCACACTGGGGAGAAAGAATATCAGTGTACACTGTGTGAGAAATCGTTCAGTCACAGTGGAACTCTGACAAGACATATGAGAACTCACACCGGTGAGAAACCTTATGAGTGTATTCAATGTGGCAAGTGTTTTAGCCACAGAAGCACCTTGACCAGCCACGTGAGAATCCACACCGGAGAGAAAGACTATCAGTGTACGGTATGTGAGAAATCATTCAGTCACAGTGGAACTCTGAAATCCCACATGAGAACTCATACTGGTGAAAAACCTTATGAGTGTAATCAATGTGGCAAGTGTTTCAGTCGAAGTGACGCCTTGACCAAGCACATGAGAATCCACGCGGAGGAGAAAGAATATCAGTGTACAGTTTGTGAAAAATCATTCAAGCGTAAGGGAGATCTAAAAAAACATATGAGAATACACACTGGGGAGAAAGAACATCAGTGTACAGTATGTGATAAATCATTCAGTCGAAGTGGAAATCTGAAATTCCACATGAAAACTCACACCGGAAAGAAAGCTTTTAAGTGTAGTCAATGCGACAAGGTTTTTAGTCAAAATAACCACTTGACCAGCCACATGAACATCCACATTGGGGAGAAAGAACATCAGTGCTAAAAATACATACGAGAATCCACACTGGGGAGAAAAAATATCAGTGTTTAGTTTGTGAGAAATCATTCAATCAAAGTTAAAATCTGAAATCCCACATAAACACTCACACCGGTGAGAAACCTTTTGAGTGTAGTCAATGTTGCAAGTGTTTTAATCATAGTAGCCACTTGACCAGCCACATGAAAATCCACACTGGAGAGAAAGAACATCAGTGTACCTTGTGTGAGAAATCATTCAGTCAAAGTGGACATCTGAAAATACATATGAGAATTCACACTGGAGAGAAAGAACATCAGTGTACAGTGTGTGGGGAATCATTTAGTCAAAGTGGAAATCTGAAAATACATATGAAAATCCACACTGGGGAAAAAGAACATCATAGTATTTGAGCAATCATTCAGTGAAAATGGAAGTCTGAAAACCCATATGAGAACTCACACCATGAAACACCCTATAAGTAAAGTCAATATGGCAAGTGTTTTAGTGACAGCAGTACCTTTAGCATATGAGAATCCACACTGAAGAGAAAATAATAACAGTGTACATTTTTATAGAAATCATTCAGTCATAAGGGAAATCTGGCATGACACATGAGAATTCAAACTGGGGAGAAAGAACATCATTGTACTGTGTGTGACAAATCATTCCGTCAAAGTGCAAGACGGTCATACCGCGTCAGAACTTACACAGCTGAAAAACCTTATGTGTGTGGAGTTTGTGATAAAAGTTTCTCTCACAGGTCTGCTGTTGTTACTCATATGCGCACTCACATGGGAGAGAAACTGTACAAGTGTGATCTCTGTTAGAAATGTTTTGCTCAAAGTTCTGATCTGAAGATCTGAAAGTGTGCACACCCTGGTGAGAAGCCATTTTCCGGTGATATTTGTCACAAACCATTTACATAAGTAATAAACTTGGAAAGGCACCATATGACTGTGCATGCCAAGAAGTGAGCTGTTATTTGTCAACATTACTTTTCCTCAATTGTGTTTGGATACTTGGATAATGTGAATACTTTCCACTTAATTGACAAATTTAACATTAAAGATGCCAAGTAATTATGAACCAGTCAATTGAAAACTGTTGAACTATCCAAATAACTAACCTGTATCTTTATTATGGAGCAATGAACTGTATTGTGCATATCGTGAGTTCATTTTTTCTATATACTTAATCAATGGTAATCATTTAATAGCCTTGTTTTAAATTATGTGGATTTTCTGCAATGAACCTGGGCACTGGAGACCTACATCACTACGTTTTTTTGAAATATAATGTGTCACAAATGTAATATAATTGTTTACTTATTATTTTTGGGTGATCAGATAAAAGAACAGAAAATAAATAAATATTAACACAATGAAATAAACAACAACTCTGTATATAATATATACACATTTTGATAATTCTGCTCTTTTCAGTCTAACACATTACCTAGTTTTTTTCAGATCATGAATAAAATATTGGATACAATTATTATTTCATTAATTTTTACAATATAAAAATAAAAATATTAATACATTCTTTACAAGAAAACCCGCAAATATCTACAGTTTTAAAATTAAGAACACATCACAACGTTCCCAGAAGCACCAACTGTGCTGAAATGAGTCATTTAGTGAGTCAGTGAGTCAGCGATCGCCTTTCCTCAATACTGTAAAGAATGAAATAAATTCATTGGGTTTCTTTTGTACTATGACAACATTGATCTTTGATAAACCCATACCTTTTTTATGTTAGCAAATATTTTCAGCCTTATAAATTAAATGTAGTAATTGCTGTGTTTTTCAAGATTATAAACAAATTTTATGACGATCAGATGCAATAACAAATTTTCGGGTTGGGGCAGGCGAGGCTTTGGGGGGACCTTATATTAAAAGAACTTGAGGTCACATTCATAATTATGACTTGACATGAACAGATTTCATATACATTGTTGCTCCTATGTTTTGAAATAATTAGAATATACTGTTCGATGAAATCACGAGCATACATTATGATAAGATGTAAATGTGACAAAAAACAGAAAATAAGCTCATGAACAGTTCTGCATTCATCATAATGCATCCGGTGGCCTTACACCGTTTGCATTATGTCTGGAGATTGCGCTGACTTCCACAGGAACCACGAGTATCACTCTCTACAAGAGGCTCTTTTTTTTCTTTAAAATAGTGATTCTTTTGTGTTTGTCTTGAAACAGTGGTTCTTCTGTAAAAGTACCACTTCCTTCCCATTTTGAAAAAGCGTGATTAAAAAGTATATAAACATTAGATATTCAAAATATTATAAGATTTTACATCAAAATAAAACAAAATATTATTTTTAAAAAAAATCGACCTCTCATAGAGAGAGCATCATGAGTACAATATACACATCGTCAGTGTGTAAATCTTGGGATGAATATTAAAATGCATATGCATGATTTTGAGATCACGCAAATTGTAAAAGATGGAATTATTAATTAAGAGTGATTGTGTTTAAGTTTGGATTTTAATTTTTGTAAACATTATTGGAAAGTTCAACACGATTAGGATTTTGTGTTCTCTAACGTACATATATTTGTAGACCAATAATTTGCATTGGAAAAAAGACACATCATTTTTTTGTTGTATAGTTTTTTTAATCAAAGATGCGCTCGCCAAAAAAAAAAAAAAGAAAAATTCGAAAATTGTAAACAATAATCACTAACAGTTACTAATTTCACATTCCACATAACGGCGAAGCGTTTTTACATGCATTACTGTTAACAAAACTTGCATAACTGTTGTGCATTTATATAATTTCCCAGTAATTCAAACTTTGTTTCTCGATTTGTGTTTACAAAATGGCGCTAGCAAACCAACAAACCGGCAGGTGCATTTTTAAAATGGTACTTGCAAGTTGATAATTGTAAATTTTTCAATGTTGTTTGCGTTGTGTATTTGTTACAATGAAATGGAAACGACTTTCTGTTTTTTCAACCTGTTTGCATTGTGATTTACGTGTTTCAATCTCACCGGCTTTAAATAATGTCATTGACCTTGCTAATTGTTTTGCCTAAAGATATCATGTTGCCCACCCCCATTACCGTCATTGTTTGCGCACTATAAAAACATAAGTGATTTTTTTTTACTTATTGGTGTTCAATATTTAACATTTTGACAAGTTAAATGTTTGAAACCATATGTCTTGCCGGCCCTGAATTTGGTGTCCCAGGGCCGTACCCTGGTCGATATGGTCCGCTTCTCAGGATCCTCGTCCAGTTCTGGACAGGAGAGCCGTGCCAGGCGAATGTTGAGCCGCCTTGCTCCAGTTGGGCCGCCTGGGAGATGATGTCCTGACGTACTGACGCCGGGTGCGGGGTCATTAGTCCTGCAGGAACGGACTCGTGTTATTCACACGGTATCCGTGTGTGATGTACTTATAAATGAAAAGGTGCCTGCAGATTTTTCTAGATACAACACAACCTCCTACTAGGACCACCTCTCAATTGAGACCACCTCGGTAACAGGACAACAAGGAACCTCTGTATAAGGAACCTCTGTATTGAGACCACCTAACACTACTGGTTCCAGAGGAGGTCTGAATCTGAATTGGAGGTTCTACTGTATTAATCACCACATTTTCACATGGGTTATGGTGACACAATAAACACTAGATGCATTCTGACGTAACACGCCTGTATGAGCTGCATGCAACATTGTCCAATCCATTCTAATGCAGCACAAATGTACTCTGTGAAATGTAAGATAAGCAATGATCTCACCGCACACCAGAATGCGGCGTTCTGAAACCAACAGTACACTGTCCCATTCTGTTGACATCCAGCTGTACGTAAGTATCTGTCATGGCAGTACACAAAGGATTGGTCAGCACTGATATTTTTAATCCCTAGACTACTATTAGACATAGTATAGTAGTCTAATCCCTCCAAAGCCGTGTAGGGGAGCCACTGTGGCAGTACATGTAGGTCATACGGGTAGGTACAACCTCTAAATAAAAAGGATTATCATTCTTTTTCATGTAATTTCATTGGTTATCATGATCCAGAAGTACCTGATAATCTTCGAAGAGGGATGATACCATGGTCATCATGCTTGCACTCATCTGGACTAGTTTTCACATTTTTTTGCATGGTCCGTGATGGCACTCTTGTTTATTTCAGTTTTGACTCTTTCTTTGTGGATCTGGTGTATGCTCCCTTCTGGTTTGCTTCCACGTCCTTCTGATGTTCCTTCAGTCTGGTACCAAACTTTCTGCCCGTTTCCCCGACGTACACTTTATCACATGACTTGCATGGAATCTTGTACACAATTTCACATTTGTCCATCTTATCTACTTTGTCTTTCGGGTGTACTAGGATGTTCCTGATAGTCTGCATTGGCTTCACCGCCGTAGCTACTAAGTGTTTGTTCAGAATTCTGGAGATCCCTTCTGTAACACCTTTCACATATGGTAGGATAACCTGGCCTTTTGATCTTTCAGCTTCTTTTCTTATCTCGTTCTTTTCACTCTTCCTTTCAAGTTTGGTTTCTATCAGAATATTTGACTTGTGACATTGCGCGGGAAGAACATTCTGAGGATGCCAACAGTTGTTTGACGAAACTGTAAATGTATTTAAAAAAATCTAGTGTTGTGAGCAAAGAAAGATGAACTAATATATGTCATACCAACACAATGAACACATTCAAGAATATGGGATTGTAATTGTTTAGAAAAGAATGATAAATTGAAAACCGGGTTTGTTGTGCCCCGTGATATACCCCAAGAAACTCGCCTGATAAAATATTTCATGATACAAACTCACCCGGTTTTGTCTATGTATCTACAAATACAGAAAAAAAACTAGGGTTAATTAAAAGCAATGAACCGTGACTACCGATTGGAACCGTGACTTACATGCAGCTGACATTGACACCAAATGACTTTATTGGGTCCACTTCCGTGACACTTTTGATATCCATATCCCATAGGCAGATCAGCGGGAGTGGTGCAGGGGGGGGGCGTGCACCCCTGCCCCTTTCCCACAT
>CM032661.1:46213839-46237601 GCA_019095985.1 Streblospio benedicti
AAAAAAAAACCTTTTCCCCCAAAAAGGGGCAAAAAAATGAAAGGGTTTTTTTTTTTTTTTTTTAAAAAATTTTTTTCCCCCCTTTTAAAAAATTTTTTTAAAAAATTTTTAAAAAATTTTTTAAAAAAAAAAAAACCCCAATTTTTTTTTGGGGGCCCCCCTTTTTTTTTTAAAAAAATTAAAAAAAAATTTTTGGAAAAAAAAAAAGGGAAACCCCCGGAATTGGGGAAAAAAAAACCCCCCTTTTTTTTTTAAAAAAAATTTTTTTTTTTTTTTCCCCTTTTTTTGGTTTTTTTTTTAAAAAACCCTTTTTTTAAAAAAATTTAAAAAAAAATTTTTTTTAAAAAATTTTTTTTCTTTTTTTAAAAAATTTTTAAATTTGCGGAAAAAAAAAAAAAAATTTTTTTTTTAACCCCTTTTAAAAAAACCAAAATTTTTTTTTTTTGGGGAAAAAAAAAAAAAATTTTTTTAAAAATTTTTTAAAAAAAATTTTAAAAAGGTTTAAAAATTTTAGAAATTTTTTTAAAAAAAAAAGGGGAAAATTTTAATAAAAAAAAAAATTTTTAAAAAAAAAAGGGTTTTTAAGTTTTTTAAAACCCCCCTTTGGTTTGAAATTTGGGGGTTTTTTCCTTAAAAAATAAAATTTTTTTTTTTTGGGGTTTTTTTGGGGTTTTTTTTTTTTTTTTTTTAAAAAAATTTTTTTAAAAAAATTGGGGAAAAAAAAATTTTTTCCAATAAAATTTTTTTTAAAATTTAATTTTTCCGCAAAAAATTTGGGGTTTTTTTAAAAAATTTTTTTTTTTCCCCTTTTTTCCAAAAATCGAAAGGGGGGTTTTTTAAATTTTTAAAAAAAATTTGGACACAAAATTTAAAAAAAAATTTTTTCCGGTTGGGGGAAAAAAAAAAAAAAAAAAAAATTTTTTTTTTTAAAAAATTTTTTAAAAAAAAAAAAAAAAAAAAAGGGGAATTTTAAAACAAAAAAAATTTTTTTAATCGGAAATTTTAAAAATTTTTTTTTTAAAAAAATTTAAAAACCCATTTTTTTCCCAAAAATTTGGGAAAAAAAAAAAAAAAAATTGTTTAAAGGAAAAAAAAAAAAAAAAAAAAAAAAAAACCGGGAAAATTTTTAAAAAAAAAAAACCAAAAAAAAAAAAAAAAAAAAGGAAAGGCTTTGGGAAAATTTTTTTAAAAAAGGTTTTTAAAATTTTTTTTTTCCCCTTTTTTAAAAAATTTAAAAAAATTTTCCCCCCAAAATTTTTTTTTTCCCCCCTTTTTTTTTTTTTTTAAAAAAAAAAAACCCCCCCCCTTTTTTTTTGGGTTTTTTTTTTTTGGGTTTTTAAAACTGTTTTTTTTTCTCTTCAGGGGGAAAAAAAAATTTTTTTTAAAAAATTTTCCCAAAAAAAATTTTAAAATTTTTGGGGGGGTTTTTCCCTTAGGGGCAGACTTCCTTTGACTGAAATTGCTCACATACTTAAAGTTCTTTTCCCCAGTGTGGGTTTTTTTCTCACACACACTATACACTGTGTGGATTCTTTCTCCCATGTGCTTGAATTCTCATATGTTTACCTCAAAAGGTTTCTCCCGGTATGAGTTTCATGTCTGAATGATTTCTGAATGAAACTGCATGCACTGATATACTTTCTCTCCAGTGTGGATTTTTTCATGTGGTGGTCAAGTGACTACTTTGACTAAAACACTTGTCGCATTGAATACACTTATAAGGTTTCTCACCAGTATGGATTCTCATATGTTTTGTCAGATCTCCACTTATGCTGAAGGATTTCTCACAAACTGTACACTGATATTCTTTCTCTCCAGTGTGAGTGATCATGTGCGTTTTCAGACTTGAACTTTGATTGAATGATTTCTCACAAACTATACACTGATATTCTTTCTCCCCGGTGTGGATTTTCATGTGGTTGGTCAAGGAGCTACGGACACTAAAACACTTGCCACATTGACTGCACTTATAAGGTTTTTCACCGGTGTGAGTTCTCGTGTGCGTTTTCAGATTTTCTCGTTGACTGAATGATTTTTCACACACTGTACACTGATGTTCTTTCTCCCCAGTGTGTATTTTCATGTGGCTGGTCAAGGAGCTACGGACACTAAAACACTTCTCCCCACATTGACTACACTTATAAGGTTTTTTCACGGTGTGAGTTCTCATGTGCATTTTCAGATTTTCACTTGCACTGAATGATTTTTCACACACTGTACACTGATGTTCTTTCTCCCCAGTGTGAATTCTCATGTGGCTGGTTCAGATTTCGACCTTGGCTGAATGCCACATTTGACTACACTTTAGGGTTTCATATCGTTGTGGTTTTCATGTTGCAATTCTGATTTCCAATATGCACTGAATGATTTCTCACAAAAACTCTTTTACAATGTTCAAAGTTTTCTCTTCAGTATGGGTTCCCATGTTGGGTTTCAGATTTCCAGTTTGGCTGAATGATTTCTCATTTGCCTTTAGTTGCATGTCACGGTGGTTTTCCATTGTAAACTGATTTCAAATAAATGGTTTATTTACAAAGTTTTCTACAACTCAATTCAAGTTTATCATTTAATGAAAGTATATCACAAAAATGTTATACCCTAGAAGTATTTGTTTCTACATTCTACGATTTTTCACAGGTAGACCACCAATCATTCTGTAAAAAGTTATAACATAAAGCTATTCACAATTTTCTTCTAATTTTGCTATTTTGCTAAATAATGAACAACCCTAAAAAATTTCTACTGAAAATTTTTTTTTAAAGAATAATATTCCTCGTTTCACTGTTATATTTGTTTTTGAAAATTTGCTTGACTATGGAATTCAACGGTGAAGTTTAACATTTACAATTTCTAGTCACAATGCACCGCCCCCATTTCTTCACGCAATATGCTGCTCTTCCTTTATTGCGTAAAATACGTCACACTTTCAATTCCTTGTGTTCCTTGTGACAAAATTGGATAATATTAGAGCAAACATTCTGAAAGTGTAAATAAAATATAAATTTATATTAATATATAACTAGACTGTGAATTCCCCATCGTGAGCCCCATCATAACCGTGCATGTTTAATGTTTCCGTCTGCCAAACAATATCAATTTTTATTTGGTACACTACATAGCACCACTCTATGTCATATCTGCTGGTGCCACATATTTCATTATTCAACAGGGGCATGTTTACTATCATTGTTACGTTAACGAGTACGAGTAACGATTACGGATTTGGTTACATGTACGATCTGATTGTATTTACGGGCGTTTCACGAGCCCCTTTTTTGATGTCCGTAAGAACAGTAAACCCCGTAGGCGTTACGGCTACCATATACAGTACCCTTAACGATGTGAGACCCTGGATATCACATGGACATACCATTCTTGACATCCAAACATTTGTCGCTGTATGGGAATCTCTTTCACACAGCACACATATTGTCATGTTACTCCCCACAAGTTGAGTTTTGCTTTTGAACTCAAAAACTTGTGATTAAAAGATGTTTGAAAATGGGATTGGGTTTGGGTGGGTATTATATAGGTGATGGTTGTGGGTGAGAGGGCGGGGGTGGGGATGGGGGTAGGACTGAATGAATTGCCTATTATTTTATAAAGCAATGTCAGACATAGACTGCACTAAATGTGCGCCCTCTTCGTCCTTTTAGAATTTGCCAGGATCTGTGCGTGACCCACATTTCATGTGATGTGAATGATGCCTGAGACACACCAGGCTGCACGGCTAGTCTACTGCCAGACTACAGCCAAATCTCACGGAGATCTTGATGATCAGTCAGTTTTCAGTGCGGTAAATGGAATGTCCAGATAAAAATGTCATCGTGGACTGGAAGGGGGAGGGGTGCAGACATCAAGAGTGAGAAATGGTGTGAATATTTTTTTTTGTTCCATAGCATGCTAATGTACGCGATGCTGCTTGCATAGTTTCCATTTATATGGGTAGTAGTAATGACCGTGGGGGTGGGGGGAGTGGGGTAGAGGCACAAGTCTGTAAAATGACGCCTCGTAGTTGGGGGGGGGGGGGGGGGCAAGTAATGACGCACAATGACCGGAGGGGGTGGGGGTGTCAGAAATGCCCCAAAATACGATGATGTGATTTGTGAACGATCCCATGTCACTCCACGCATAAATCAAATTGCCACAGCAGAGCTGAAAAAAGAGTGCGGCCAAACCGTTCCACAAGTCAGGTTGTGCCAGAGGCATAAGAATGAGTGATGGTTATGCTCTATGTCCTCTACGGTGTGTCCTCTGACATGACAAAACAAACACACAGGACAGACGTGAACCGCACACGGGAGAGGTTATTAGTATTTTCGATCAGTGTAGTTGATCTCACGGGATGTACACACAAGGGTTCCTACGAAGTGACCACTGCTGATAATGTTGATGAGTTATGCATGTAGTGCACACACAGACATCAGCAATGGATGTGATGTTCTCCGGATCGCCTCATATAATGGATATGTTATCATCCACCTTCCTTATAAACCCTCTCCTCTTCGTTTCAACCGCATTGTGTAACGAATTTACGTACTTACGGCGCTTGTTTTACGGTTCTCACAGCCATTTGCGAGTTAGAAAAATCAATGAGGATCGTCAGATTTTAGAGATATGTGTCATCGTAGATCGTTTCCAGAAAGCGTACAGATGTTTAGTGAAATTGTAAATTTACGTTTTGGTACTATAACGATATAGTTTCAGTATACCCGTAAAGGTAACCACCTTAGTGGAACAGGCCCCCTACATTTTTACGATTTCGGTACTTTTATCGTTATTCACAATCATAACTAATGTTACACTATGGCGCTGTTTTTACGGCTCCATCAACGTCAGAATCGGCGGTAACAAATACATAGCCGTGTACTTAGAACTTCATCGTCGCTTCCCACGGCTTGATCACTCACACTGCCGCCTTTACAAGTCATTGTTCATACTGCGTATATAGCCGTGAGATATGACGATGTTAGAACTTAGATATGTTTGAAAAATTAGCTCCCAAGAACTTATTACGTAATAGCATAATTACATAATAACAATAATGTCAGTTATCGGTTGTCAGTTAATTATAGCGGCATGTAACCTGTTTGATGTCTACTCTAAGTAGACATGAGTATGTTCTAACAGGTTGATACTTAGCCGGGACTGCCTTGCCATGTGGGGTAGTAGGGGGTTGTAAATGTATGCTCGTTATGAATGTAGAATGCTGCTAATAAAATCTCAAACGATCGTATTCCAGTTACATAAAAAATAATTGGAAAAAAGCTCTCAAATCGCACCATTTGTGGTGTGAATTCTAATTTTGCTTCCGGGCATGTCCCCAGACCCCCCCCCCCCCCCCCCACACCACCACCCCCATGCCATACGCTACGGCGCTCATTTTGTCTTTTTGTCACTGGACCAAAGTCCCGCAACTATCCCAAGACTACCTAATATTGTACTCTATTACATGCTCGACATCTTGCGTAAACATCACATTCATGTCTAACAAAATCTGCGTTTGCGACCACGTTTATGCACCGCTCACAACGTGCGCAAACTCAAACATAGCGAGTTCACAAAAGTTTTATGCCCCGACATCATTTGTGTGGAGATTTCTCATGGAGTGCGTTGTGACTAAAATTTATAAATGTTATCTTTTGCCAATGAATGTTATATTTAAGGAGATTTTGAGAAACAAATATTTTATTAAGACAAATAAATTTGTTGTGCATATAAAATAATGATGATAACTTTATAATTGTATTTTTTTTATTTAGCAAAATAGAAAAATTAGAATAAAATTATGCAAGCTTTTTATAATAAATGTTTTAAAATGCAAATGATTTGAAAAAGTGTGTACTTTAAATGTGATAATAGTGGTGTTATAAGCGGATATGAAATGTTGATTTAAATGCTCTCAGGATAATTTAATACTTCAAGTGTAAGCTATATTAAGTTTTTTTTTAGTTGTGGTAATTTGCAACAACTGTTTCTGTAAATAGCCATATAGTGAAATACGTCAAATACCGATATTACTGCACCGAATGTCAATATAACAACCTAAATACGTCAGCAGAACGTCAGTGTGAAGCTTTGATCTTCATCAGGAATCTTCTCTGGACATCATAAATACAAAACCTGGTAAATCACCGGACATCTATAAGGTTAAATGATTTAGGTTATATTGAGCTGGACAGAAAGCTGTAAATATCATCACCTTTAAAAAAATCAGACTGCAATGGCAAACCACAGTGATATACAACTGAAGTCTACATTGAGTGAGAAACCTTTCAACCGAAGTGATGCTCTGAAATCACACAAAGGAACACAGCATGGTGATAAATCATATAAGTGTAGTCAATGTGGCAAGTGTTTTAGTACCAGTAGCAGCTTGACTAGCCACATGAAAATCCACACTGGAGAGAAAGACTATCAGTGTGAACTGTGTGAGAAATTATTCAGTCAAAGTGGAAATCTGACAAGACATATGAGAACTCACACCGGTGAGAAACCCTATGAGTGTAGTCAATGTGGCAAGTGTTTTAGTGCCAGTAGCAACTTGACCAGCCACATGAAAATACACACTGGAGAGAAAGAATATCAGTGTACAGTGTGTGAGAAATCATTCAGTCAAAGTGGACATCTGAAAACCCATATGAGAACTCACACCGGTGAGAAACCATATGAATGTAGTCAATGTGGCAAGTGTTTTTAGTGACAGTAGCAACTTGACCAGCCACATGAAAATCCACACTGGGGAGAAAGAATATCAGTGTACAGTGTGTGAGAAATCATTCAGTCAAAGTGGAAATCTGAAAACCCACATGACAACTCACACCGGTGAGAAACCATATGTTTGTGGACAGTGTGATAAAAGTTTCTCTCGAAGGTCTCATGTTGTTAGTCATATGCTCACTCACATGGGAGAGAAACCATACAAGTGTGATCAGTGTGGGAAATGTTTTGCTGAAAGTTCTAATCTGACGATGCACAAACGCACACACACTGGTGAAAAGCCATTTTACTGCCATATTTGTCACAAATCATTTACACAAGGAGGCAGCTTGGAAAGACACCATATGACTGTGCATGCCAAGAAGTGACCTGTTATTAAGGCTTCTTAACATCATCTTTTGTGAATTGTATTTAGACTATTTTAGCAGGCAGAGACCAATTCCTTAAATTTTGATAATGGTTAGTGTTAAAAATGTAGGTTGTTTCAAATGTTTTCTGCCCAGCATGATTTTGCGGCAGTCTAATTTGTCTACACCTAAATTTTGAAAAATTCTGCTTGTACAATTTAATATATTAAATGTAAATATTTCAGTCCAGTAGTGTAAAATAATTATGAGCAACGCAATTAAAGCTTGCTTACCAAACCAAGCTTGATAACCAAATGGAACTTTATTATGTAACAATATATTGTTTTGTATATATCTCTTACCATTTTAAATGAATATTAGTGAACATCCAACTTTTAGTGTTTTTTTTTTGCATTTTCATGTAAAAATCTGTCAGCTGAAGTGAAAGCCTTGTCATTGTTTAGTTTTCAATGTATGTCTATGTGTCAGGACAAGCTACTGCGTTTACTGAAGAACCAATTGTAATCAAACATTACACAACTTTGAAGTATGATGCCATACCAAAGTGATTCAAATTAGGGCACTTTTCCAATCAAAATGTATTTCCCACAAGGCCATTTTGATACATTTTTTTTTTTTTGCAATAGCTTTAAGACTGCTTGAAAGCCTGTGAAAACAGTCAAACTTGGTACCATGCCTAAATACCAAGTACCCATCACAAAGCAACATCTACTCAAAACGACAAATTTTTAAGTAATTTAATTTACACAGTGGTATACTTTATACATGTTGGTGTGAACGACCTTGTGACAGGATTAGCAAGGCGCCCGGGGGACAGACGATGATAGACGAAGGTGGGGCAGGAAGAGCTAAGATTTAGCCTCCCAATAAATCTCCTAGCATTGTCCTGTGGCCCTTCTAATTATTGAAACTATATTATGAAAAACAAACAACACACACAAACGTTTGGCGACTAAAACTACAGTTTATTTGTTTGCATAACAGGCTATTGATGCACTAACGATACAAATAAACAAAACATGGGGCCCATGTTAAACCATGTTCACTGTATAAGAAAAAAGCATATTTTACTGTAACAAAATATAGAATGAAAAAAAAATCTTTTAATTAGTATATTTATACATTAACATATATAAGCAAAATTATATATTTTTTTGAATAACTCGGGAATTATATATGGGCAATATATATATATATATATATATAATATATATATATATATATATATATATATATATATATATATTTATATATATATATATATATATATATATATATATATATATAGGAATGGGATGTAGCCATCCTCACATACACATATTTGTAATAAAAACATTTTGTATAAGGGCGGGAAGGTGGGAGAAATATTTCACAAAGACATGTTATCACCACGCTTCCAGAAGAGATACTGACGTGACATCCGCCTACACAAGTCACGTGAGCTTCTGCCCCGTGGAAACTTTCCCAGGGCGCTGACAATGTCCTATAATGACCTGTGGCCATTATGATACAAATTATATGCAAAACAAGAACGGCAGTAGTGGTCAGGTGGGTTCTTAAGTGCAGCAAAGAGTACGGCAAAGTCAAGTATATTTATAAACCTACAGAGAAACAATAAATACATCACAACCTTACAGCCACATCTAGTAGAAGGATTGGTGGGCGAGTCTGGGGTTGATTTTGAAACAACATATAAATATGCTGGTGGCAGCTGGACTTTGATTAATAAGCTATTTTAAGACCAATACACAGGCGGAAAAGATGACAAAATGACATGTAGGCCACTGCCCCAGATGGGCTGTTTACGTTCATCACGATGTGTTCACAAAATGATAGAGAACGGTATTTCGCCTGTTGTACTTTGAAATAATCATTTCATTAGAAAGGAGTTGACAATCAACAGCAGCGTCAATTTCATGGTCTTTCGTAAGTCAACACAAAAGTTGGAAATCGTCTAGACGAAATCGAGAAAATTGTCTCTAACGCCCTCAATATATACTGAAATATTCCACAGCTGTGTAAAGTGATAGATGTAGATTTGAAGGCAAGAGAAGCTAAATACCAAAATGAATGTAAAAACGCACATAAATATTCAGCGACAAGTATGCAAGAATATATGCATGAAAAGATTCCATTTGTGTCGGTGTATAGTAGTAACAAGACAGACAAGCTTAAGAAAAAGATGATAAACCATTTCTGACCAAAGTTAAAGTTCTGGCTACCAGATCATAGAAATGAGCTGGTCAACTCCGATCATATTAAAAAAAGCCATTTAAACTGCCTTTGAATATGCTTTATTAGATTACAGAAAACTTGAGGATGTTGGATCTTTATTGAATTGTACCACGAATAGAGAAAATGCACGCCCTGTTTGATACTAGAAATGTTTATTAAATGAATTTGAAAGCCGTATCACCTGAGTACACGCTACCACTGTACTGAGGCTCCTATTCACCAACCACTTAAGACAGGTATAACTGCCGCATTAGACCACTCGGACATTCTGACCGACCCGGGTGGTCTGCCTTAAGTGCTTTGTGAATAGGTGCCACAGTGGTAAGGGTCGAGGGTTTAAGTCCTGAGAGAATCTATGTGATATAGTCCTGTAAACTTGGAGAAATAATCCTCTGATGTCAATACTTACATCTAGCCAATTAATTTCAAGATATCTACATATTCTTTTCTAGTTGCCAGTCATAGAAAAGATATGTTCAAGGCAAAACAGAAATGTCCATCACTATTACTCAAGTGATCTTTTTACAAATGATCAACGTTGTTCAGCTCTTAGTTTCTCGCTACATTAACATAATTAATGTAAGTGATTTACTAACTTCATAAATGATATAAAAATCCTTTTGCTAATATTCAAGTATTTGTAATTACAGGACCAGCTAAACTTTGACAGCCATATTAGAAGTTTGTGTCGTAAAGCATCACAACAGCTAAATGTCCTAAAACGCATTGGATCATTTCTCTCTCGGCTAAACAAACTTACTATTTTTCATACATTTATATTATCAAATTTTAATTTCTGCCCTTTGGCCTGGCATTTTTGTTCTAAAACCAATACAAAAAGCTCAAAAAAAAATTCAAGAGCGGGCACTACGTTTCATCTATAATGATTACGATAGCTCTTACGAACAACTTCTAAGTATTGCTTGTGTTCCCTCCCTTCATGTCAGACGAATGAGAACAATGGCAGCAGAAACATTTAAAATTTTGTACAAATTAGCTCCTCTGTGTCTTCATGACTTGGTTCATTTTAAAAATAGTAATTATAGTTTTAGATACTCAAATATTGTTGATCTACCTAGGGTACGAACCACTAAATTTGGGAAAAAATCGTTCAGGTACAGTGCTGCTGAACTATGGAATGACCTGCCTGAATATATAAGATCTGTGGGGAATTTTAATCAATTCACTAATCTCTTACAATCTTGGAATGGGAAAATATGTAAATGTACTGCATGCTCTAATTAATTGTGTTACTTCGTCAGGTGCTTTATGCTCTAATTATTTGTAATTAATGTATTGTTTATGTGCATTATGCGCATGTGTGACTGTGTATGAATGAGTCGATCAAAAGCTCCTTAGAGCTTGTGTTTATTGTTGTAATCTATATCGACTTTAAATAAACTTTATCTTATCTTACAAGTACACAGGCTGCGCAGGAACCTTAGTAGGGCAAGATTAATCTATTACGGTACCATTCACTAAAAATCCAACATCCTCAAGTTTTCTGTAATCTGATGAAACATATTCAAAGGCAGTTTCAATGACTTCTCTTTATGAATATGATCAGACTAGACAAGCTAACTCCTCTGATTGGGTGTCTAATAAATTGACTGGTTAAATGGTTTATCATCATTTTCTTAGTTCAACCTCTGGGATAACCATGGCATTTACCATCACATTAATTGCGTCCGTATATTTTTGCATAATTAGTTAATAAAGTATTAATCAAAATAAAACATAAAAGTAATCCCAATCTAGAATACAAATGCTTATATCAATAAAACTAATTTATCATGGATTATTAGCAAATAAAATGTTTAAAGCTGCTCATTTCTTTCGTAAACTCAAAAATGAACAAAATTCCTAAAATTGACCTACTAATGTAACCTTGAAGGAGAGGTCAAAGGTCAAATGTGATGTTTAATTTGGATTCCACATACATATGTTCCTATCTAAGGTCAACACAAGTTTTTACTCTAAATTTGTTATTAATCGAGATAAATGCAATTTTATGAAATTTTGACCCAATGACCCCTGTTTGACCCCGAAAAATATATTTCGCCATCAAATATTTTGGGCAAACGTCATTTTTCCTTAAGAGTAGTATCTAAGGTACAAAAAAAATATGTTTGCGAAAACTCCTTCTAGTGTCCCGAGCTGCTGTGTGTCTAGCGTGGTGACCAACTGACCACTCGACGAGAACACAAATATGGCCGGGTTCCATCGTACCACATACAGGCATATATATTCTAAACAATTATTTACCAAAGTTGTTTTTTTCGTACCAAATATAGGCAATTTTGAGCAAACATCTGGATTTTATTGATTTGTGGTTGCTATGACAACTTTTATTTTATCATATTCGTGATCTGTGACCTTTTAAACATAAAAGTTGATACATTATATGACGCTATACCTAAATAATGAAATAATATATGACATATATATTTTCGTTACCTAGAATGGGGGGCATTTTGGATTTTTGCTCATATTTTAAAATGCTCAAGGGTGACAAGGTGGCATAAGTTAGTTCCTCTTTGTACACTATATGATTAACTCAAAAACACACAAAAAACTGTGTTATACCTTACATCAGGATCAGGACCAGGGGCGGATTTACAGACGGACATACAATGAAGACCACCTCTATAGTAGGACTACATTATAAAGAGACCACCTCTGTAATCAGAACATTTCTCACAGTCTCAAACATCCCCACCAAGAAGGGTGTGATTTTCATCATGGTTTCGCCTTGTCTTTGTCCATAAAACGTGATGTCATATTGAGGGCGTTTGCATTGTGTCTAAAAACTGTAAATGCTAAATGTGGCTTGTTAGTCTTATAGTCAAGAAATGTTTTTAACACAAATATTACTGTAAAATACTAAATTTAATATCATGTAAAAAAACATAGTAATATTTTTCTTATTGTCTTTTAACATTAGCAATATAGCAAAATTAGAACAAAATTACATATAGAGGGTTATTATATTTGTTTTCGACTTGTGCAATGAAGTGGAAAAAAATAACTTATGTGAGAAACTGACTTTTTTTTAATGGTAGAATACCTCATGACCATTTCAAGGATAAGACTATATTGGACTTGTTTTTTGTAATGTATTAAATAGTAAAAAGTTGAACAGAGACTTTCCAATAGGATCTCATTAGAAACAAAAGTGATTACAATGGAAAACCTCAGTGAGGAGCAACCGACGTCAAATGAGAAATTAGTCAGTGGAAGTTACGCTCTGAAATCACAAGATGAACCATACAAATGTACTGAATGTCACAAGTGTTTTACTGTCAGTAGCTCCTTGACCAGGCACATGAAAATCCACACTGGTGAGAAAGAACATCAGTGTATAGTGTGTGAGAAATCATTCAGTCAAAAGTCACATTTGAATACCCACATGAGAATCCATACCGGGGAAAAAGAATATCAGTGTTTGGTGTGTGAGAAATTATTCAGTCACAGTGGACATCTGACAAGACATATGAGAACTCACACCGGAGAGAAACCCTATGAGTGTAGTCAATGTGGCAAGTGTTTTAGTGATAGTAGCGTCATGACCAGGCACATGAAAATACACACTGGAGAGAGAGAACATCAGTGTATAGTGTGTGATAAATCATTCAGTCAAAGTGGAGATCTGACAAGACATATAAGAACTCACACCCGTGAGAAACCATATAAATGTAGTCAATGTGGCAAGTGCTTTGCATTGAGTCACCACTTGATAAGCCACATGAAAATACACACTGGAGAGAAGGATTATCAGTGTACAGTGTGTGAGAAATCATTCAGTCACAGTCGAACCATGAAAACCCACATGAAAACTCACACCGGTCAGAAACCATATGTTTGTGGACTGTGTGATAAAAGTTTCTCTCGAAGGGATGCTGTTGTTACTCATATGTGCACTCACTCAAGAGAGAAATCGTACAAGTGTGATCAGTGTGGGAAATGTTTTGTTCAAAGTTCTCATCTGACGATGCACAAAAGCACACACACAGGTGAAAAGCCATTTTACTGCCATATTTGTCACAAATCATTTACCCAAGGAGGCCAGTTGGAAAGGCACCATATGACTGTGCATGCCATTAAAGTGAGCTGTTATTAAGGCTTCTTAACGTCATCTTATGTGAATTGTATTTAGACTATCATAGCAGGCAGAGACCAATTCCTTAAATTTTAATTATTGAGAAGTTTAAAAAATGTTGGTTGTTTCCAATGTTTCCTACCCAGCATGATATTGTGGCAGTCTAATTTAACTGCACCTAAAGTTTGAGTATAAGTAGTCATAAGTAGTCATAAGCAGTATTATATTGTTTTGTATGTCTCTTACCATTATAAATATATTTTAGTGAACATCCAACTTTTCAATTTTTATTTTCATGTAAAATCTTCCTTTTTGCGTCATTTCAGCTGAAGTGAAAGCCTTGTTATTGTTTAGTTTTCAATTTATGTTTATGTCTCCGGACAAGCTACTGCGTTTACTGAAGAACCAATTGTAGTCAAACATTACACAACATACCAAAGTGATTCGATTTAGGGCACTTTTCCAATCAAAATGTATTTTACACAAGGCCATCTGATACTTAGCTGTGATTGGTCACTTGACCGCATTCATATTCATCATATTATAATCAATTATCATCATGTATATAATTTTAGTTATATGGATTGTAACTTTTACATATCTGAAATAAAAAAAAAATGTATATGCAATGTATTTCGTATTTCACAATGACGTAGAGCGTCGAAAATTATGCTGACCTGAAATGAACAAATTTCGCCTCCACGCTTTTTAAGCCCTGGCTGTACTTATTCAAAATATTAATAAGAAATTTCTTTCCAGAGATGCCATACGATAAATGATACTTGAAAATGACCTATAAATATTTACATCTGATACTCAGTGTGTATTCTCCGTGCTGGGAATCTAATTCCGGTGGTCGTTTCCATAGGCAGATCCCACCCCCTTTCCCCAAAAAATCTCATTTTCATAGGGTTTTGCATTAAATCCCATAAGTGCCCCCACCCCAGTCCTATCCTTAAGAGCGCCCCCTCTTTTTCCAAAAATCTGGATCTGCCACTAGCTTAAATTCCTACCTTTCGTCACTCCCGCGAAGGTGTAGTTTCTGGCGCGGCAGTATTCCACGCACTCCTCGATGGTGGTCACTCCGCTGGTGCTGACCGCGGGGCTGAACTGGTCACTCCCCACACACTCCACATACTGCGGGCTGTCGTCGGTCAGAAAACAGCTGACCACAGCGACAGAGGTCAGTAGGAGTACGCATGTTCTGGCCGAGGACAGCATTCTAGGAGAGAAGAAATCTTTTCATTTTCTATTTTAAATGATAACATAGGCAGATCCAGGTTTATGGAAAAGGGGGGGGCGCACTTAAGGAAAATGGGGGCGCACTTTGGGATTTTATGAAAAACCCTATGAAAATGAAGTATTTTAGTGGGAAAAAGGAGGGGGGGCGCACGCACCTTGCGCCCCCCTGGATCTGCCTATGCTGATAGAACCAACATCTTTTTTTATTCACGTTTTAATTAAATATTTTCAACCTTGCGCTCATCTTCAGAATATAATGCAAAATGGACCAACTTAAATTACAAAACAGTACTGTTTTCAATATTGCATAAACATACACTTTTCATTTTCGTTCATTGAAAAGAAGTAGATGCGTGCGTCAGCGGCTCGGCATACGTTATCAGGTCGGCACACGTACATTTTGGTGACGCGACGATCTGCTGACGTATGTCGATGTGGTGGCACACGCATCTACTTGGTTAATTATCCACTTGCAAGAAGTTAGCATAATGCTAAGAATCATTGAAACGATTACAATGAAATCTATGAACAACTGTACGTATAATTTCCGCAAGTTTGCTTGTGAATTTCGTTCTACTCTCACTGTTATGACAAGCAAGCTCCTACCACTGTATTGACATAGCTGAAGACATATGCTTCATTTTGACTATATCAAGTGGCCCTGACAGGACTCAAACTCACGACCCCAAGGTTGTGAGACCAGAATGATACCATCATCCCAAGCAGAGCACATATGTCAACCATGTCAATACAGTGGTAGGAGCTTGCTTGCTTTAACAGTGAGAGTAGAATATGATAAAATCTAAAACATGCTGAACATACTTTAGATTGGTTGATAAATTATTATGATGGTAAAAAATGCTACTTACTTCTCTGAACTAGTTATCCTGAAGGCTCCACTTCGGCAATGATGGACTGTCACTATCACCGTGGATTAGCATGCTTCTAGTTAGCATTTTACTGCCCAAATCTAATCTCAGGTACCTTGACACACTCCCAATTCGTGAATAGCAAACACTTGACTTACGCATGTCGTAATTGGAATAAATCCTGCAGCTTCGAATATGGCTATTTATTTCCTCCCAACTAATTGTTTGCATACCATGGTGGAAAATGTTGTCGGAATGAAACAGATAGAATAGAATAGAATGTTTTTTATTGGAAATATTACATTTGAATTATAATATTTGAATATTTATACGTGAAACACCCAGCTCTATGGATTAATGTCAGACCAATTTTAATTTCAGAAAAAATATGAATAAATACCCAATATAACAAGAAACACATACGTAAACTCATAAATACCTATCAGAAAAAATACATTAATTTATGTTTATATATACAAAAATTAACATATGTTCAATAATATGCATAAACATTATTAAGAATACTATATGTATTGTAAAGTGTTGCACTATCAGATATATTATGAAATAGACATATACGAAATATGAACTAAAATATATATTTGAATAGTAACACGTTTTAATGTATAAGTGGGATTATCAATGTGGTATTTACAATGTCGGATGTTTATGAAGTGTTATAAAAAAAGGATGACATATTATATGACCACAGTGATTTCGAAATTAAACTGACATTGGGAAAGACAATCTTCAACGTGTTGATTTAGCTGTTGGGGTTATGATAATGACTATTTATGCACTACACCACTTAGATTTCCTCTCTAGTAAGTATGAGTGCGTCTGTAAACATGTTGAGAAACTGTCTGATTTTATTGTAGATTGTTTGCATTATATCATATATAAAGGTCGGGTTTGTTATGTTTTCAATGTGAATTACAGTAAATATATGGATTTTGGATATTCGAATATCCAATGACCATTTTTTTTAATATGCTTTTCAAAGGGTATATCAGTTTTGGCATATTCATTGCTAGCCAGTCATAGTGGCTACTACATGCAATCATAACGACTAATGCACATAGTTTAGGAGAGTCTCACTATTAGTGAGAAAGTCACTCAAGTACCCCTTATAACAAATTCCAATTGGTTATAGCATAGCACACTTTCAGAAAAAAAATTTCTATGTAAATATTCGTGCGACAGCACCATCAAAATCTTCTTTGTCAGTTCCGGGCAATTCTAGACTAACACACCTTTAAATATTTAAAGGTCATTTTCAAGTATCATTTATCGTATGGCATCTCTCGAAAGAAATTTCCTATTAATATTTTTAATATGTACAGGCACGTAACCCGTAGGGTTAAAAAGCGAGGAGGCGAAATTTGTTCATTTCCGGTCATCATAATGAAATATGAAAATAATTGGGGTGTTTCTTTTTGTTGGTACTAAATGAATACTTTACACAGGCAAAAAAAATATGCTAATATACGGGGATTTTTGGAAAAAATCTAACCAAAACATAATATCCACGCCATACAGAATCATTAATGATCAATCGCAGTGAGCATTGTGTTTGAAATTATTGAAATAAACAGAATTATGGATAAGAAAGTCGCAGTTTGAGAACGCTATGTCTATAATCTAAATTTGTAATAATAGGTACTGGTGCACTAGACATAGCTTAGAATCGGCTTTTATGTACAACATTATATTAAAATTACAATTATTGGTGTATCCATTCTGTTTTGTTGACTGTTTTTTCATGGTTTTGTATTTAGATGTGTATGCCTTGAAAGGTTTTATGCACAATATTAGTTTATTTATATTCCTCAATGCCTTCAATTGATATTAGCTTTTGTTTATTATGTATATATAACAATCTTTGTGTGATCGGCTCGCATTGCACTTCTGCGAGTCACAATTTAAACACCATCAAACACTCCCACTTACGTCCCTACCCCCGTTCCCACACCCGTCCAAGTATTCACCACTGTGCTGTATCCGCATCTCGACTTATGGTGGAGGGCTGTAGCCAGAGTTGCTTAGGGGCATTTCAGTATTTGTCAAAGGGTGGGGTAGGAGGATTTTCCAAAATTGCAGTGAAAAAAACTAATAGCCCACCCCCCTCAAACCTCTGTGAAAAAAATGGTAACACCCCCTCAATTTCATGTGACAAATATTGATGACCCCCCACCCACCCTACCCCCAACAGTTAATGCATTCATTGTCGGTTAATTAAAATCCTATTTGATGGATATGAGAGAGAGAAGTGTGAAAATGTATCCACAAGCACTGGGATACACATATTTATCATCCAATAGCATGAACAATGCTAATAAGGAGCCAGAGTTGCTAACAATAAGAGAAATATTCCAAATCTCAGCTTCAAGCAGGGTTTGACGAATATCTCCCCCAAAATATAGAAGGCAGTTGCCTCCCTTACCTCATATGAAGCTACCGCCCTGAAGTATTATCCTATATATTAATACGCTAATGTTTGGACTTTGTTCGGATATCTCCTCTTTAACCTGACTAGCTGGACGCCATCTGACTACAGGAGATCCTTCATGGTACTGTGTAGTTTTGCACGAATATGGTTTTCATAGTCAAAATGGCCCTGATGGTTGTTAATTAGGGGTTTTATAACAAAAATAGCAGACAGCGGCAGCCATGACAGCGTCATGTGGAGTAGTGTGATGTCATAAAGACGCTAAAGGCGTCACATGCGTTCACATACCACGACTTTGTACAATGTATTCTGATGAAAACACCAGTCGAAAACAGTTCAATAAATAATTTTTAGATATATTTAGTAATTATATGGTTTTAATATTGTAATGTAGCATATTTTATAAAGAAAGAACTCAAAATGATACATGGTTTCCAATATGCTATGAACCTTACTTAACAAATTTTAAGCAATCTGATTTTAGCTAGCATGAAAATTGACAAAGATATGGGTAAAAGACCGGTCTTTATAAAATTGGCAGACGACCAGTGACTGATACAAACTTGCAAACTTCACCATTACAAAGAATGCACGTCACAAAAAAATGTATTTCCTTCCATCCAACGTTTATCAGCGTGGCAGCCATCAATGTTATGTGGAATACACACTATGAATAGTTGGTTCGCGAAAGGGTCCACGAGCACTCCCTTTAAATGTTGTTGAAACCTTTTTTTTATAATCCTTATGGTATCCCTCAAACAGATTTAGATGTTTACATTGCCGCCTAATGTCAGATGGGGTTCGTGCAGTAGCTTTTTACATCCTGACTTTAGTGTTAAAAATATTCAAGATCATCTTCCATAAAGGCAGATTATTTTTGTGATACATCCAAATGCATGGACATAACTGTTATCACTTTCTTCTAAATAGTTGTCTTGAGTAAAATATGAGTGATTTGTGCCTAGAACGTAATGGAAAATATTTAGCTTGATTTCATGATTTTAGACGAAAAATCGCTTCGGTCTTGAAATGAGTCATTATTTGCTTGGACCATAATTTCATAAGTAATGGTCTGATTTTGGTTTAATTTCGCAAGAAACGTCTACGTATGCTCTAGTTTGTATTTCTGAAAAGAAAATTCAATTATCTTCATTTGTTTTCATGTTGTGGGCTGTTGAATGAAAATGCATCTGCCTCATCCTTAAATGACGTTAAACTGAAAAATTCAAATAATTGGCATTCATCATTTCTGTGTATAAGATTTATTCATTTGTCTCATTTGAATTTGACTGAACATAAGCTATATATGAGGTTCTCATATTTTGACACTATGCCACTTTTCATTGTTTGGAAAAATCCAAGATGGCCACCACCGATTTCGTTAAATTTTACCCTTGCTATAAATCAGGCGAGGAGTATCTTCAATAGTTGCCAGGCATGGCATTTTTAGTCTTATATGAAGACATTATGTCAAAACTATTATATAAGATCTACATAGTACTAAACAAGAAAGTCTATAGTTAAAGATTAGAATGTTTTACTTAATATGATACCTTTTTAGTGTTTTGATTTACTGTAAGATACTGTAAGATAGAGATCTAAGTTAATATGTAATGATCTAGAAAATGAAAAGCCATCTTGAGAATGTCTAGGCAATTAAAAGTGTCTTACACTATAATACTTAATATTTTATCTTTTTTTAAATCTAGACAATATAAGCCAACTATGACTATGTGTTTACTTAGTTACAGAAGGATTTAATAAATTCCGTTGTTTTAGAAATACTAATGCCAACATCAAAGAAAAGAGCATGTTGCAATCAAGATGAGCCAAGGGAAAAAGCAAAAACATGCATTTTATAGGCCGTCGGCTGATCACCAAAAATATGGAAATCGGTACCAGAATTTGTGCAAATGCTATCATATATCATTTTGTAGCTATGAATCTAAGCTCCATTTTAAGGTATGATAGAAGTCTGGATCTGGTAGCTTAAAGGAGATAATTAGCATATTACCATGACAACCAATATAACGAGGAAATTGAGTGAAACTGAGTGTCGGATATTTGTTATTGAAAAACACATAGAAAGAATGCATTGACTGTTGTGTAATTAAGTATGAATAATACGTCATATATATACTTTGTATATATGCTTAATTCTTAATTGATAAAAGTCCACAAGATTCCCACCAATTTCAAGATGGCCACCGATAAATATGTATATATCATGAAATCATGACTAATTGATCAAATGTTTCTGCATCATATGCAGAAAATTATAGTTTATAATAATTATATACTATATTATGATTAGGAATGTCCATATGTTTTAAAGAGATATTCAAAGAATAAACATTGATTTCCAAACTCTAATATGGTGATATAGTAGCCTCCCGAACCATAATAATGTAGTGGGGGACCCAGCCAATGCAACAGTTCACTAATCGTTCACTTTAATGAAGAGTTAATGAAACTTAGCTCTGGTACGAAAGGATTCAGTTTGAATGCAAATGCCATTAGTAGGTGCTATTTAACATCCGCGTATCGGTCTTTATTTCTAAAAAAAACTTAAGTGAAATGGTCAATATAGCTTCAATAAAGGTAGAGCCTTCTGATCTTCAATGTAGTAGAATAAAAACCGATGAAGCCACTGTTACTGCAATGTGTGATATCGTCAAATCATTGTGGAAGAACCCTGTGCTTCCGTGGCCGAATGGTTAGGGAGTTGGATTAGTGACCAGAAGGTCGTGGGTTCAAATCCTGGTCGGGTCTGGTGGTGGGTGCTGAGCAAACCTACCCCTAGCGAGCTGCTCCGTGGTACCTACACGTTAAATAGGTACAGGTCATTGGGTTGAAAGAGTGAGTGAGTGATTGTGTGAGTGATGAGCATTGTGCACGGAATGTGCTGCCGATGCAAGTATACAAGTATACGAGAACTGATCAAATGCTGATCAATAAGTGTGCCAATGACCTGGTGTAAAATGTAAAGTCATGAGAGCCATACTGGGATCAGGACTATAAACCACCACATTTACATTTACATTTAATTTTGGCAATGAAAAGCTGGAGCTCATGAGTATCTCCACTGGTGCAGGTGCACCACCTGATGTAACTAAAGATATCATGAAAGCTAAGGAAATTGGTGAAGCCAAGCAGCAACAGTTTATGGGCCAACGATTGTCCAATGATGACAACAGTCAGTTGTTCCATGACAAATTAAGCAAATCTAAACTAAAAGCATTCAGCGCTATCAAGCCTATAAAAAGAGTAGTGAACATTAAAGAAAATGCGACCATGCTGAAAGCTGATAAAAATGTATTTGCTCACATGATTTTAATTGCGCAAAATTGTAATCTTCACATCAGAGATATACTGTGCCATCCATGTGGTCCAATTCCTATGGCATTGGCATGTATGGATGGACTTCCAAGGAAGACCAATAGAGCTGTGCTTGGAAAAGAAGTTGCCAAAGGAATAGAGCCCACAGAAAATATTCAAATGCCATCTGTGTCACTAATAGATGGTATGAGCATTGTTCAGAAAATTTCAGGAGTCAAACAAACTCTGCCTGAAATATCTGCTTTAGTCCTCTTATATGGCCTACAAGAAGGGAGTCAAGCAGACGAATAGATTTCGTATTTAATGTGTATAAAGAAAGGTCTATCAAGGATTCTGAATGGATTTTGAGGGGTGGGACAAAACATACAAAGTATAGAAATATGGCAAGTGGTCATAAAATAATGCAATGGAAGGAATGTTTGAACGTAAACGAAAACAAAAATGGACTGATAACATTTATGGTTACAGAATGGCAAAAGGAACACAACAGAGCAAAATTACTTAGAAAGGTCGTATATGCAACTTATCAAGATAATTGTGTCAAGATCACGATAGAGAAATGTGAAATGGTCGATGAGTTGAAATGCAACAATGAGGAGGATGAGACAAGAATGATTCTTCATGCCATTCATTCTGCCCAGTTCAACTATGAAGCAATAATCATTACCATCACCTTACCATCCGTCAAACCGGCAAGTCAACTAAGATTGACGGCTAAATAAATGCTACTATTTGTTCGAACCGCCATATCCATTACACGGATCAAAAGCGAATTTCAACAAGGATTTCAGTGGTGTATTCCATTTATTTATGGCTTTGATATTAATCGTGATATTAGCTGGTTTTAATTTTAGATATTTAGATCGGCGTGATTTTGACAGACAGCAAAACGGGGAAAGCCCTCCAAGTATGTAATGTTAAGTCTGGGATGTAGAGGTCACAGTTCAAACGTGACGTCATGGTGTCTATTTGCTTAAATAAACAGCTTACTAATTAACCTAATTATATAAAAACTGGATTAATAAAAAATAATGTAAATCACACTGGTTGATTGATTTATTAGTCTACTATGTGTAGGCCAAAGACAGGTGCAAGCAAAGCATCTTTACCTCACTAGCAAATTGCCCTTTAAGGCTGAATGAATTGCCTATTATTTTACAAAACGATGTCAGAAGTAGACTTGTGTCTTTGTCCTTTTCGTCCTTTTAGAATTTGCCAGGATCTCTGTGCGTGACCCACATTTCATGTGATGTGAATGATGCCTAGAACACACCAGGCTGCACGGCCAGTCTACTGCCAGTCTACTGCCAAATCTCACGGAGATCTTGATGATCAGTGTTCACTGCGGTAAATGGAATGACCAGATAAAAATGCTGTCATCGTGGACTGGAAGGGGAGGGGTGCAGACATCAAGAGTGAGAAATGATGTGAATATTTTTTTGTTCCATCACATGCTAATGCACGCGATGCTGCTTGCATAGTTTCCATTTATATGGGTAATAGTAATGACCGTGGGGGTGGGGGTGGGAGCGGGGGTAGAGGCACAAGTCTGTAAAATGACGTAGTAGGGGAGGGGAGGGGGGGGGGCAGGAGTAATGACGCACAATGACCGGAGGGAGTGGGAGTGTCAGAAATGCCCAAAAATACGATGATGCGATTAGTGAACGATCCCATATCACTCCACGCGTAAATCAAATTGCCACAGCTGAGCTGAAAAAAGAGTGCGGCCAAACCGTTCCACAAGTCAGGTTGTGCCAGAGGCATAAGATCGTGTGTTGGTTATGTTCTAAGTCCTCTACGGTGTCCTCTGACACGAAAAACAAACACATAGGACAGACGAGCACCGCACACGGGAGAGGTTGGTTAGTATTTTCGGATCGGTCTCACGGGATGTACACACAAGGGATCCTACGAAGTGACCATTATGGATGATAATGTTGATGATTTATGCGCCGTAGTGTGGCCACACATGTTATCAGCAATGGATGATGCCTTTATCGCCTCATATAATCCCTCATGGTATCGCCCAATCTTCTTATGCGCAAACCCTCCCTCTTTCGTTTCAAGCAATATTTTGTAACGAATTTATGTACTTAGAGCGCTTGTTTTACGGTTCACAGCCATTTAAGAGTTAGAAAAATCAATGAGGATCGAAGCCAGATTTTATGATATGTGTCATCGTAGATCGTTTCAAGAAGCACAAATGTTTGAGTGAAACTGTAGAATTTACGTTTTGGGACCAAAACAAAATGTTTTCCCTAACCCCCTAAACTAAGCAGCTTTGAAACAGGCCCCCCTTTTTTACGATTTCAGTACCTTTTTTTGTTATTCACAAATTCTTTTGAAAAACTTTATAGTGATTTTTAATAGGGCTGTTTTTTCGGGTCAATCAACTCGAATCAGCGGAACAAATACATAGCCGTGGCCAGAACTTCATGGTT
>CM032661.1:46237701-46256138 GCA_019095985.1 Streblospio benedicti
TGTATAACACTTCATCAACATCAGACTGTAAATACCTCATTGATAATCCCAGCTGTAAATTAAACGTGTAACTATTCAAATGTATATACGTAGTTCATATTTCGTATGTGTCTATTTCATATACATATCTGATAATTATTTTTTACAATACATATAGTATTCTTAATAATGTTTATGCATATTATTGAATATATGTTAATGCGTTTGTATATATAACCATAAATGAATGTATTTTTCTGATAGGTATTTATGAGTTTACGTATGTGTTTCTTGTTATATTGGGTATTTATTCATATTTTTTTCTGAAATTAAAATTGTGACAATTACGCCCATAGGGCTGGGTGTTTCACGTATAAATATGTATTTTGCAACTATATTATAATTACAAATGTAACATTTGCCAATAAAAAATCATTCTATTCTATTCTATCTGTTTCATTCCGACCACATTTTCCACCATGGTATACAAACAATTACTTGGGAGGAAATAAATAGCCATATTCGAACCTGGCGTATTTATTCCAATTACGACATGCGTAAGTCAAGTGTTTGCTATTCACGAACTGGGAGTGTGTCAAGGTACCTGAGATTAGATTTGGGCAGTAAAATGCTAACTAGAAGCATGCTAATCCACTGTGACAGTCCATCATATTCGAAGTGGAGCTTCCAGGATAACCAGTCCAGAGAGGTAAGTAGCATTGGTTTACCATCATAATAATGTATCAGCCAGTCTAAAGTATATTCAACTTGTTTTAGATTTCATCATAATGTACTCTCACTGTTAAAGCAAGCAAACGCCTACCACTGTATTAAGTAGTGAGTTTAAGTCCCGTCAGGGCCACTTGATATAGTCAAATTGAAGTTTAATCTCTTCAGCTATGACAATGCAGTGGTAGGAGCTTGCATGGCATAACAGTAGTCAGCGGTCAGCTGTTTTCTGACCGACGACAGCCCGCAGTATGTGGAGTGTGTGGGGAGTGACCAGTTCAGCCCCGCGGTCAGCACCGGCGGAGTGACCACCATAGAGGAGTGTGTGGAATACTGCCGCGCCAGAAACTACACCTTCGCCGGAGTGACGAAAGGTAGGAAGCCAGTGGCAGATCCAGGTTATTGGAAAAGAGGGGGCGCACTTAAGAAGAAAGGTTGGGGGCGTACTTAAGGGATTTCATGAAAAACCCTATGAAAATGAAGTATTTTGGTGGGAAAAGGGGGGGGCGGGGCTCACCCTGGATCTGCCTATGAAAACGACCACTGGAATTAGATTCCCAGCACGGAGAATACACACTGAGTAACAGATGTAAATATTTATAGGTCATTTTATCGTATGGCATCTCTGGAAAGACATTTCCTATTAATATTTTGAATAAGTACAGCCAGGGCTTAAAAAGCGTGGAGGCGAAATTTGTTCATTTCAGGTCAACATAATTTTTCGACGCTCTACGTCATTGTGAAATACGAAATACATTGCATATACATTTTTATTTTATTTCAGATATGTAAAAGTTACAATCCATATAACTAAAATTATATACATGATGATAATTGATTATAATATGATGAATATAAATGAGGTCAAGTGACCAATCACAGCTAAGTATCAGATGGCCTTGTGTAAAATACATTTTGATTGGAAAAGTGCCCAAAATCGAATCACTTTGGTATGTTGTGTAATGTTTGACTACAATTGGTTCTTCAGTAAACGCAGTAGCTTGTCCGGAGACATAAACATAAATTGAAAACTAAACAATAACAAGGCTTTCACTTCAGCTGAAATGACGCAAAAACAAAGATTTTACATGAAAATAAAAATTGAAAAGTTGGATGTTCACTAAAATTTATTTATAATGGTAAGAGACATACAAAACAATATAATACTACTTATGACTACTTATGACTACTTATACTCAAACTTTAGGCGCAGACAAATTAGACTGCCACAATATCATGCTGGGTAGGAAACATTGGAAACAACCGACATTTTTAAACTTCTCAATAATTAAAATTTAAGGAATTGGTCTCTGCCTGCTAAAATAGTCTAAATACAATTCACATAAGATGACGTTAAGAAGCCTTAATAACAGGTCACTTCTTGGCATGCACAGTCATATGGTGCCTTTCCAACTGGCCTCCTTGGGTAAATGATTTGTGACAAATATGACAGTAAAATGGCTTTTCACCCGTGTGTGTGCTTTTGTGCATCGTCAGATGAGAACTTTGAACTAAACATTTCCCACACTGATCACACTTGTACGATTTCTCTCTTGTGTGAGTGCACATATGAGTAACAACAGCATCCCTTCGAGAGAAACTTTTATCACACAGTCCACAAACATATGGTTTCTGACCGGTGTGCGTTTTCATGTGGGTTTTCAGGGTTCGACTGTGACTGAATGATTTCTCGCACACTGTACACTGATAATCCTTCTCTCCAGTGTGTATTTTCATGTGGCTTGTCAAGTGGTGACTCAATGCAAAGCACTTGCCACATTGACTACATTTATATGGTTTCTCATGGGTGTGAGTTCTCATATGTCTTGTCAGATCTCCACTTTGACTGAATGATTTATCACACACTATACACTGATGTTCTCTCTCTCCAGTGTGTATTTTCATGTGCCTGGTCATGACGCTACTATCACTAAAACACTTGCCACATTGACTACACTCATAGGGTTTCTCTCCGGTGTGAGTTCTCATATGTCTTGTCAGATGTCCACTGTGACTGAATAATTTCTCACACACCAAACACTGATATTCTTTTTCCCCGGTATGGATTCTCATATGGGTATCCAAATGTGACTTTTGACTGAATGATTTCTCACACACTATACACTGATGTTCCTTCTCACCAGTGTGGATTTTCATGTGCCTGGTCAAGGAGCTACTGACAGTAAAATCACTTGAGACATTCAGTACATTTGTATGGTTCATCTTGTGATTTCAGAGCGTAACTTCCACTGACTAATTTCTCATTTGACGTCGGTTGCTCCTCACTGAGGCTTTCCATTGTAATCACTTTTGTTTCTAATGAGATCCTATTGGAGAGTCTCTGTTCAACTTTTTACTATTTAATACATTACAAAAAACAAGTCCAATATAAAGTCTTATCCTTGAAATGGTCATGAGGTATTCTACCATTAAAAAAAGTCAGTTTCTCACATAAGATATTTTTTTCCATTTCATTTTACAAGTCGAAAACATATATAATAAACTTCTATATGTAATTACGTTCTAATTTTGCTACATTGCTAATATCAAAAGACAATAAGAAAAATATTATTATGTTTCTTTTACATAATATTAAATTTATTATTGCACAGTAATATTTGTGTTAGGACATTTTCTTGACTATAAGACTAACAAGCCAGATTTAGCATTTACAGTTTTTCGACACAATGCAAACGCCCTCAATGTGACATCCCGTTTTTATGGACAAAGACGAGGCGAAACCATGATGATAATCACATCCTTCCTGTTGGGGATGTTTGAGACTGCGAGAAACGTTCTGATTACAGAGGTGGTCTTATTGCAGAGGTGGTCTCTTTATAATGTAGTCCTACTATAGAGGTGGTCTTCATTGTATGTCCGTCTGTAAATCCGCCTCTGGTCCTGATCCTGATGTTAGGTATAACAAAGTTTTTTGTGTGTTTTTGAGTTAATCATATAGTGTACAAAGAGGAACAGCATTTTAAAATATGAGCAAAAATCCAAAATGCCCCCCATTCTAGGTAACGAAAATATATATGTCATATATTATTTCATTATTTAGGTATAGCGTCATATAATGTATCAACTTTGTTATGTTTAAAAGGTCACAGATCACGAATATGATAAAAATAAAAGTTGTCATAGCAACCACAAATCAATAAAATCCAGATGTTTGCTCAAAAAATTGCCTATATTTGGTACGAAAAAAAACTTTGGTAATAAAATGGAAATTGAGTACATTGTGTTCAATTTCCATTTTACTAAACTAAATACAATTGTAACATTATTATGTAATATAATATTAGATTTCTAATCTAGAAATAGTGAAATTAATTATGAACAAAACAAGTTTACATCCATACCTTGATGACTTCGTTAATAAGCAGGCTAAAATTAAGAAAATCTGAATTTTATTATATCAAACTGTATAATAGCTATATGTATTCGGAGTCATTGCAGTGTTTTTTATTTGATGATTGAGTTTAGTTGTAAAACTTGAACTTATGAAACAATAAATAAAATGCTGCCATAAAACACCTTGTAATGTTATTCATATTTATCTATATATATATATATATATATATATATATATATATATATATATATATATATATATATATATATATATATATATATATATATATAAATAAATATTTTTTTTGTTTCTGTTACAGTAAATATATTACATGAACACTAAAGTGTTTTGTTTATTTGTATCGTTAGTGCATCAATAGCCTGTTATGCTTGTGTGTGTTGTTTGTTTTTCATAATATATATTTCAATAATTAGAAGGGCCACAGGACAAGGAGATTTTATTGGGAGTTATGCAAATATGCTTAGCTCTCCCTGCCCCACCTTCGTCTATCATCGTCTGTCCCCGGGCGCCTTGCTAATCCTGTCACAAGGTCGTTCACACCAACATGTATAAAGTATACCACTGTAAACGACACTTTTTTTTCAGAAATGGTTCTTCTTGTGAGCATTTTATCACACAACGAATGGCTGTAGATGTGATAGTTTCAAATTACACGTGTGGTACCTGGTCTGAAATAGACGTGTAACATATCACACGCACATTATTTTCTCACATGTAAATTAAATTACTTAGAAATTTGTCGTTTTGAGTAGATGTTGCTTTGTGATGGGTACTTGGTATTTAGGCATGGTGCCAAGTTTGACTGTTTTCACGGGTTTTCAAGCAGTCTTAAAGCTATTGCAAAAAGTGTAAAAAATGTATCAAAAATGGCCTTGTGCAAAATACATTTTGATTGGAAAAGTGCTCTAATTTGAATCACTTCTGTATGGCATCATACTTCAAAGTTGTGTAACGTTCGATTACAATTGGTTCTTCAGTAAACGCAGTAGCTTGTCCTGACACATAGACATACATTGAAAACTAAACAATGACAAGCTTTTACTTCAGCTTACAGAGGTTTACATGAAAATGCAAAAAAAAACTAATAAATTCGAAAGTTCACTAAAATTCATTTAAAATGGTAAGAGACATAAACAAAACAATATATTGTTACATAATAAAGTTCCATTTGGTTATCAAGCTTGGTTTGGTGAGCAAGCTTTTTAATTCTGTTGCACATAATTATTTTTACCCTAAATGACTGAAATATTTACATTTAAAATATTAAATTGTACAAGCATTTTTTTTCAAAATTTTAGGTGTAGACAAATTAGACTGCCACAAAATCATGCTGAGCAGAAAATATTTGAAACAACCAACATTTTTAACACTAACCATTATAAAATTTAAGGAATTGGTCTCTGCCTGCTAAAATAGTCTAAATACAATTCACAAATGATGATGTTAAGAAGCCTTGAATAACAGGTCACTTCTTGGCATGCACAGTCATATGGTGCCTTTCCAAGCTATCTCCTCGTGAAAATGATTTGTGACAGATATGGCAGTAAAAGTCCATTGCACCAGTGTGTGTGCGTGTGTGCAACGTCAGATGAGATCGTGCAGCAAAACATTCCCCACACTTATCACACTTGTATGGTTTCTCTCTCCCATGTGTGAGTGCGCATATGACTAACAACATGAGACCTTTGAGAGAAACTTTTATCACACTGTCCACAAACATATGGTTTCTCACCGGTGTGGGTTGTCATGTGGGTTTTCAGATTTCCACTGTGACTGAATGATTTCTCGCACACTGTGCACTGATATTGTTTTTCCCCCGTGTGGATTCTCATGTGCCTGGTCAAGGCGTCACGGTCAATAAAACACTTGTCACATTGATTACATTCATATAATTTCTCACCAGTGTGAGTTCTCATATGTATTTTCAGATTCCATTTTTTATGAATGATTTCTCGCACACTGTACATTGATATTTTTTTTCTCCTGTGTGTATTTTCATGTGACTGGTCAAGTTGCTACTGACACTAAAACACTTGCCACATTGACTACACTCGTAAGGTTTCTCACCAGTGTGAGTTCTCATGTGGGTTTTCAGATGTCCATTTCGAGTGAACGATTTCTCACACAGTTCACACTGATATTCTTTCTCTCCAGTGTGGATTCTCATGTGGCTGGTCAAGGTGCTGTTTTGACTAAAACACTTGCCACATTGACTACACTGATATGATTTATCACCATGCTGTGTTCCTTCCTGTGATTTCAGAGCATCACTTGGGCTGAAAGTTTTCTCACGCAATGTAGACTTCAGTTGTATATCACTGTGGTTTTCCATTGCCGTCTTATTTTTAAATGTGATAATATTTACAGCTTTCTGTCCAGCTCAATGTAACCTAAATCACTTAACACAGTCTGTGCTTCATAGATGTCCGGTGATTTATCGTGAGGTTTTGTATTTATGATGTCCAGAGAAGATTTCTGATGAAGTTTCACACTGACGTTCAGCTGACGTTTAAGTTGTTATATTCACATTTGGTGCAGTAATCTTGGAAGTAGACTCTAAAAAACAGTTATTGTAAATAATAACATGAAGTTTAGACATACAGGTTAATATATGTAAAACGTGCCAGCAACAACACGTATGAATATATATAATATGATTAATAGCTTTATTCTTTAAACGTTGAGACATCTTACCTCTTTTAAAACCAATCATCTGATTTAAAAAGCATTCACACAAATAATATAATACTTTACAATAGTACAACTAATCTTACACAAGAGCAATATGAATAAAAACAAGTACCATAATGAAGGATGAGATTATGATTAGCAAACTGTGGTCATGCAAGTCTTGTCAAGGGAAAATATAGAGCTATTGCATAAAAAGGTAGAGTATAAACAAGGTGAACTATTGAAATGAAAGTGTACACATTGGCAGAAAGAGGCTACCAATGTGTCAAATAAAAATGATAAACAAAAACAAACGTATTAGAAGAACTATACAAATATGGACATGGGGTTACGTCATCACGTCATACGTCACAACACTGAAGAAATACGCTGGATGAAACGTCTGTTTTAATGTACATAATTTCCAGTAGTATAGATTAAATAGTATACATTAGTTATTGTAAATGATTTGTGTTTTAGGCAAAAATCACCACAACTAAACATTTTTCGAAGCATAGTTTACACTTGAAGCATTAAATTATCCTCAGAGTGTTTATATCTGCTTGTAAAGCCGCTATTATCACACCGATTAATTTTGGAGATTACACTTCTAGTGGCATTTTTTTTAAAAAATATATCATACACAGCCTGTATAATTTTCTTCTAATTTTGCTACTTTGTTAAAAAAATACAATCGAAAACAGACCACCACAATTTTAAATGTGAAAATAAATTACTTGTTTACCACTGCTTCTGTTGACACCGCTGCATTAATACCGAAGATGATGCTCAAATCTCACTTATTGCCTCGTCTTATAAATGGTGGAACGTCAATGAAATGCAGAATAACATTTATTAACACACCCCACAACCTATTAGAGAAAAGCTATTATGATAAATAGTGTAATACATATGAGGCTCATAACTTACATAACACGTTTGACGTGCAATGTATACACAAAGGTTTATCATATTACGTACGTTCTACGTACATGTGCACTGGAAACAGCATTACTAAGATGCTGTAAAATACATTATTCTATTTTAAAGGGACATAAACAGCAAACACCTCCTCTGACAATTTCACTTAATAATTTTATTTTTCTATTTTCTTGACATGTTGCACCTAATAACTTCCAATCTTACAATCATAAACACGCGTTTGATAGAAAATTAAAAATAAATTAAAACAGAGAGAATAACGAGTGGATTGACATTGGGAGGTTCCGTACTAATAACCGGACTGTAGCCTTTATCACTCGTGCGCCGTAAGCCGAAATTCGACTGTCGGAAATAGTTATCAAGGCTGGATGTTGGGGTGGGTACATTTCCGGGTACATTTCAATAAACCGGGATAGGAAACTGATTAATTATGAAGAAATGAAAAGCTGCATATAGATAAAAATGTATATATTCAAATGGCTCAGCAAGTACTATTTATGTGGCATAAAAAGTTTATATGACATGAAATTCACCTGTTCATGTCTCTTTAATAGTAACAACGAATAGATTTGGTTTGAAATGTGACATCATAACCACCACCAAGTTGTCCGGATTGTACATACATAATTTGGAGTTTGTACGTCTTGTGGTTAAAAAGCCTTTTGTGATATAAAAATTGCCTCTTCATTTATATATATAGATTAATATATATTGAACAATATTAAAAAAATAAATAAAAGGAGATTACTGAGATCAACAGTTATAAAAAATATAGTTGTCTTATATGTCAATAAACAAAATCTACTTTTGTGAGTTAGGAGAAGTCTGTACCTAAGAAATATTAAGCATGAATATAAGTATTGAAAAATATTATTTTGGACATAGTAAATATTCTTTAACAATAAACAGCTGTGTAATTCTTTATGATATGATGTTAGGTGAATTCCCCTCTGCTAATAACCTCATTTACTTGTTCTGTGCGTTTTCTATCACAAATGTTTGTGTTTTCACTGTCTGACTTTGATCTAACTTTGTCCACCATCTCAATGTGCTAATATTTGATAATCAAGAGGCTTTGCTATGTGCCCATTTTATGCATATGATGTTTACTGATCACGTTATTATCATACTGAGGCTCTTTACCACACAAGGAATTGAAAGTGTGACGTATTTCACACAATAACGGAAGAGCATAATGTGTGAACAAATGTAGGGCGGTGCATTATGACTAGAAATTGTAAATGCTAAACTTTGCTGTTAAATTCTATAGTCAAGTAAATTTTCATAAACAATTATTAGAGTAAAACAATAAATATTATTCTCTATATAAAATCTCTTTCAGTTTTTCCTAATTCCGATCCGTTATTTAGCAAAGTAGCAAAATTAGAAGAAAATTATGAATAGCTTTATGTTATAAGTTTTCAAAGAATGGTTGGTGAACTATATGTGGAGTAAGGAAAATTTTGAGACGAACACTTCTAGGATATAACATTTTTTGTGATATATTTTCATCAAATGATAAACTTGAATTGGGCTGTAGAGAAGTTTTTATTAATAAACCACATATTTGAAAGCAGTTTACAATGGAAAACCACTGTGATATGCAACTAAAGGCTACAAATGAAAAATCATTCAGCCAAAGTGGAAATCTGAAACCCAACATGGGAACTCATACTGAAGAGAAAGAACATCAGAGTACAGTTTGTGAGAAATCATTCAGTGCAAGTGGCAATCTGAAATCCAACATGAAAACCCACAACAGTGAGAAACCTTATGAGTGTAGTCATTGTGGCAAGTGTTTTAGTGGCCACAACAACTTGACCAGCCACATGAAAATCCACACTGGCGAGAAAGAATATCAGTGTATAGTTTGTGAGAAATCATTCAGCATAAGTGGAAATCTGACAAAACATATGAGAATCCATACTGGTGAGAAACCTTATGAGTGTAGTCACTGTGGCAAGTGTTTTAGTGACCGTAGCAACTTGACCAGCCACATGAAAATCCACACTGGGGATAAAGAATATCAGTGTACAGTTTGTGAGAAATCATTCAAGCGTAAGGGAGATCTAAATATACATACGAGAATCCACACTGGGGAGAAAAAATATCAGTGTTTACTGTGTGAGAAATCATTCAATCATTGTTCAAGTCTGAAAACCCACTTAAGAACTCACACCGGTGAGAAACCTTTTGAGTGTAGTCAATGTGGCAAGTGTTTTACTCAAAGTAGCACCTTGAACGACCACATGAGAATCCACACGGGGGAGCTTGGGAAAGAACAGTGTACAGTGTGTGGGAAATCATTTAATCACAGTGGAAATCTGAAAATACATATGAGAATTCACACTGGAGAGAAAGAATATCAATGTACAGTGTGTGAAAAATCATTTAGCATAAGTGGAAATTTGACAAAACATATGAGAATCCACACAGGGGAGAAAGAATATCAGTGTACAGTTTGTGAGAAATCATTCAATCAAAGTTCAAGTCTGAAAACCCACATAAGAACTCACACCGGTGAGAAACCTTTTGAGTGTAGTCAATGTGGCAAGTGTTTTAGTGACAGTAGGTCCTTGAACGACCACTTAAGAATCCACACTGGGGAGCTCGGGAAAGACCAGTGTACAGTGTGTGGGAAATCATTTAGTCACAGTGGAAATCTGAAAATGCATATGAGAATTCACACTGGAGAGAAAGAATATCAGTGTACAGTGTGTGAAAAATCATTCAGCTTAAGTGGAAATTTGACAAAACATATGAGAATCCACACAGGGGAGAAAAAATATCAGTGTACAGTTTGTGAGAAATTATTCAGACGTAAGGGTGATCTAATTAAACATACGAGAATTCACACTGGGGAGAAAGAATATCAGTGTACAGTGTGCGAGAAATCATTCAGTCAAAGCGAATATATAAAAATCCATATGAGAATTCACACAGGAGAGAAAGAACATCAGTGTACAGTGTGTGAGAAATCATTCAGTCAGAGTGGAAATCTGAAAATACATATGAGAATTCACACCGGTGAAAAACCTTATTTGTGTAGTCAATGTGGCAAGTGTTTTACTGTCAGTAGCCACTTGACCAACCACATGAGAATCCACACTGGGGAGAAAGAACATCTGTGTACAGTGTGTGAGAAATCATTCAGTCAAAGTGGACATCTGGCAAAACATATGAAAATCCACACTGGGGAGAAAGAACATCATAGTATGTGAGTAATCATTCAGTCAAAGTGCAAGTCAGAAAACCCATATGAGAATTCACACCGGTGAAACACCTTATAAGTGAAGTCGATGTGGCAAATGTTTTAGTGACAGTAGTACCTTTACTAACCATATGAGAATCCACACTGAAGAGAAAATAATGATTGTAGTTGTTCTGTGATTGTATGGGGAGAAATTGTTCAAATCATTCAGTCAAAGTGCAAGGGAATACCACATCACAACTTACACAGGTGAAAAACATCTGACAAATGAGACATTGCAAACATGTGTGATCAGTGTGGGAAGTATATTGGAAATTAATTGTAGTGTTCCAGGGTTTGTGATATAACCCTATAGACTTGGAGAAATAATCTAATGTTAATATTCTGTATGTATAATGGGACCCATGATGAAATAAGCTTACAAATTTTGAATATGTAAATAAGATGCTAGAATTTACATTCATTGTTGGATATAGTTTAGTTTGTACATATATTTAACAGTTAGCTCTTTATGCATTTTAATTTCTTCATATTTTACATTTTACTTTTTGTTTCGTGATCAACCTGTCTACTGATCCGTGAGTAATATTGGATATAGTTATTTGTGTATGCATTTGTTTTATAATGGATGTATGTTTTAATTCTGCATTATCGTGATCCTTTTGTAATAGTAATAGTAACAATAAACAATTCATATTTTAATTTACTGCAAAATCAAATCATTCACACTATTTCCAAGAAAATAAATTTGATGTTGACAAAACTGACACTATATTTACAGCTCAATTATATTGCATACTTGTAATTTATAGATTATAAAAATGAACAGCAGAACACAAGCAATGAATAAGCACCCCAAATGATTACAATGAAAACAATATATAGTTACAATTCTATCTCTGTTCTATGGCAAGCAAGCTCCTACCATTATATTGACATAGCTGAAGACAGGTTTTTCAACCCTAAGCTTCCATTTGACTATATCAAGTGGACCAATATATAGTTATTTCCTGTCCCATTAAATATGACAAATTTATGAGACCTATTAAAAACAAAGGCTAGCCTAGCTAATACATTCCCTAATCCTTGTAATGGTAACTATATTGGGGATTATCATCAATAAAAGGTCTTTGAAAGATTATTTCAAACTTCACACAACTGAATCGCATATCCCAGCTTCACTATAAATTGCAATAACAAACATCACCATGTGCACAGTATATTCCTAACACCTAACATGTGTTTTAATCTCTATTTGTTTCTGCAAGTTATTATTTATGGTAATCAATGCCTGATAAATATATATTACACACTTACATATATTGTTACTGTTGACAAGAAATTAACTATTTTCAAACAATAAACATTAAAACAAATAATTGAGGTTCAGTAATCTAAGAAAAAAAATAGATGTCAAATTTCATGAACAAAAATAATTGAAGCTGTGGTGAAAATAGCTGGCCCCCCTGAGATCAAATGCCGATGCCTTACCTATGAACTGCGGGTAATCTTTAGACAAACAAACCAAATCACGTGACTTTTCACGTGTTTACAGTGCATTCTGTGAATTATTTAGACAAACATTGATAGAGACTAAATCATTTTCCTCGTCTTCGCCATCACACGGTCTGGTTGATCGAGACTAATCACTCAGCGGCCAAAACTGGTACTACGATCGCACCCTCACAGTATGCTTATATTTCTATTAGAAAACAGGTGTATTGTACATGTATATGGTTAGAGCACTTCTCACAGGACCAGTAGGTCACACTCATTGCGTAGTATTTTTTTTTTAATATTTAGCATCCAAACAATTACCAAATAACATTACAACTTTGAACACAATAGTTTTCCCATTTCCAAAGTGTAAAAAGAAAATTTCTAGTGAGAATAAACAAACGTAAATGAACACGTTCAAATCGCCTATTATCGCCACCTACGGGATGTGTGTGAATACGTTAATTCATAACAAAATGCACCATAGATCATGTAATTTTAACAAATCATAAAAAAAAAGAAATAAAATCTAATCTGAACCTTTAGCATGCACTTGTAGGTTGGAATATCATACTGTAACATGAAGACCTCATAATTTACAGTAGAACCTCATATTCAGAGAACTAATAAATACTATTATGTTTACTAATCATCGCAGTAAACTTTCAGTTTCATACTCACACATAACGTAGAACGTAGAGTGAATCATGTCCAACCATTACGGGTGCGAATATTATATATGCAGTAGACATATGAAACGTGTCCCGTTAACCAATGAGCTATCATGAAGCTCCGGCTTAAAGAGACATGCAAAAGTGACTTCCAAGGTAGAGCACCTCACACCCATCCTGTATATTATTTTGTTTAAACCATCATAGCACAGCTTTTAAAGAACCAACAATAGCATTTAAGGTGTAAAATGGAAGCTACTTACCTGTATTTCCGTGAGATAAACACAATTTTTATGGTTCATTGAAATTACATGATCTATGATGCATTTTGTTATGAAATAACGTATTCACACACATCCCGTAGGTGGCGCTAATAGGCGATTTGAACATGTTTATTTACATTAGATGTAACTAGAAATTTTCTTTTTACACTTTGGCACCTGGAAAACTATCGTGTTCAAAGTAGTAATATTATTTGGTACTTGTTTGGATGCTAAATTAAAAAAAAAAAAAAAAAAAAAAACATACCGGATGGGTGTGCACTGCTCTATCAATAATTATTCAAAAGATCGATCAAAAATTTACATTTCGTTATGTATTTACATGTTTCGAGTCAACAGACTCCTCAAATTTGAGAAGGAGTCTGTTGACTCGAAACATGTAAATAAATAAAGATATGTAAAGTTTTGATCGTTTTTTGGAGTAATTATTGACAGCAAAAGAATGAAAACAAAGAGAAAATAACATATTTGATTAGCTAGCTAATAGTTTAACGTTATCATAGCATTGTCGCGGCGCCTAAAGAACCAACGTTTGCTGTGTAACAAGGAAGCTTCATTGAATTGGCTCATTGAAATTTTATCTAAGATGCATCCTCCGTAGGTAGCATGGGCGATTTTAACATGTTTATTTCATACTGAAATTTTTTACACTTTGAAACCATTTGTTCAAAAACAAACATACTGGATGGGTGTGACCCATGGTGTGTACTGCTCATCAATATTCAAAATCAATCAAAAATTTACACTAAGATGTTTCGCCTGCACACCTCTACTGAAGCTGAGTCTGTTGGACTAAAAGTCATGTAAATAAATAAAGATATAAAGTTTGATCAGTTTCTTGATAATCATTTGACAGCAAAAGAATGAAACAAAGAGAATATTTGATTAGTTAGCCATTAGTTTAACGTTATACGTTATTCTCGTGCGTCTATGCGCGTAATGTTCAGCCAGCATCAGCACGCCAACACAACTGGGGCCCGCCAGGTATTCAGTATGAAACCCTGATAGTTTTGAATCGTTCAGACGGCCTATCTCTGAGCTTCGCAGGTCCCAACCAGCCATGATTCCACATGACTTATAAGAAAAGAAGTACATTAGTGTGGATACATCCCAGAGTTCAAAACCTGTGTTATTCCCTTGGTGAGATTTCAGTTATGTGTTTTCCCGAAATGAGGAAAAGTCCTGGCGATCAGACCTGGCAGATATGGGGTGTTTTACCAACTCCTAGCCCACTTGGTGTAGGAGTTGATGATGCCTAAAATGCAATGATTTTATACAGCTCAATGAGACTTTCCATGGGAGATCATTAAAGAAGATATATGATACCATTCGCAAGAGTCTTAACTTGAGACTTACTGCAAGTCAGTTGGGAGAACCAAGAAAAGGGTCTTCATTCATCAAGTGCCTGGGGCACCCAGATTTCATTATATATTTCAGAGCAGCCAAATCATCTAATATAACTCTATTCTGATTTGCAAGAATTTTGCCATTCAATTTTATAGTGTATCTTCATGTTATCTCTGAAGTCATTTTAAAAAGGAAAGTGTCAATCCTTTAAATTGTCATGCCCAATTTGCTTCCCAGAGTCATTTGACATGAGTAATAAAGCTTAAACCAGATTCAAGTTCATGGGTGAGAATCATGATATCAGTGGCAGTGAAATATCAGTAGATAAAGCATCTAAATTCTTCATTTTCCTTAATGACTCATTTCTGTACACTTTAGATGCCTTAATGTCCACACTCAGAACCCAAACTGTTGAAACCGATAGTACTCTGGAGATTTGCAAACCAATTTCAATAAAGGTATTTACTCCATTATCAAAAAACACTGAACAGGAACTTGAAACTTGTCCCAGTTTTGTATAATTTGACCTTTGTTCTCCTGATGCTAGTAACCCTAACTGTGACTGTCAATATTTAATGAAATTAGAAGTGGCAAACTTCAAGATTTAGCAAGCTAATAGCAAACACATAAACGAGACTTACAACTATGACCACTTTATCAGCTAAACATTTATATTTTCCTTAACTTGTACTCTCATTCCTGCTGAAAAACTGCACCACCCAGAGAACTGACTGCAAAATATACAATCTTTCCACGCGTTCCCTTTGCAAACCACTGCCTGTTAAAATTTATAGGACTGTACTTCCACCTCGCTTCCTTGTCGTCACCTGCCTCCCAATACTGCACTAGTACTCAATATATGCCCACCTCCTTAAACTCCACCTTCAACCAAAGTTTTGCCCTCTTGTGATATATCTTTGCTTCCTGCAACTGGACCTACAAAACCAAAAAACTATGGTCAATGGACACCCAACGCTCTAAATGCCCTTAGCTGTAAAGCGATCGTAATTCAAAACCCCTCTCATCACCTGATAATCATTAATGCCACCTTTGTTATTAGAATTGAACTAAAAACGTTCATTTATAACCCTTTCTTTGTTAACAACTGTTTATAACAATTAGCGTTTAGCACCCAACCCAGCTACTCAATACCACCTTCCTGATCAATCTGAAGGCAGTTCTAATTTATCCACTTCTCTCAACTTGCGGACATTTATCTATGCCAAATGAACCTGAATGAATCTCAACCTAACTCATTTACTCCCCATCTTATTTCACTTTCATCGCTTAGCTTCTAATGCCAAGCCTTACTTAGCCCTTCCTGCAAGGCTAAGGACATTTAGCCCCGATCTAATAGAATAAAAACCCTCTGCATCTATCCGACTTTGCACCAGAATTCCAAACCCAGCCTCCTCCAGAACCTGTCAAGACTATCTTGTCTTCATTCATTAATCTGAATCCTTTTTCAATAGCTTTCTTAGCGATGTAGATATACCCCTAATCCATCTACCTGTTGCAATCAGTCAAAATTCAGCCACCTTAGTCTCTGCACTCCGCCATGCCACAAATCTCCTAAGTTCTCAAGTCCTTCGCTGGGCCTATTTCTTCATGAGTTGCAGAGTCATGTTTTTTTCTGCCTCTACAATGAAGATAAACTGCCTGACTTTTTCTTTTCTCCACTTTATTTCCTTTCACACACAAGTTTCTAGTCTTCAATGCCCTTTTTCCTGCCTGTCCCAAAAAACAGTACCCTCAATTTCCAATAACCTAATACTGAAAAATATAATCATGATCAGCCCCCAAATGTAACTATGGTGGTCCTGATCCCAGTCTGCCTCTGCTTATCTAATTACACTAGATTCTGGCACACTTTTATTTATCTATCATTTGATCAGTTCTCGTATACTGTACTGCAGCAAGACCAGCGCACAATGTTAAATCACTCAAACAATCACTTTCATCAGTTCATTCAGCTCAATGACCTGATTCACTAACGTGTAGTGCCCAATGGAGCATTGTAAGTGACCTGTGGGGTGCAGCTGCCCACTCTACCTCCAGACTCCACTGAATCCCAATCATATCACATTGTTTTTATAGATTATAAAATGAACAGCAGGGAACACAAAGCAATGAATAATAACAATACCAAAATGATTACAATGAAAACACCCATAGTTACAATTCCTATCTCTGTTCTATGGCAAGCAAGCTCCTACCATTATATTGACATAGCTGAAGACAGGTTTTTTCAACCCTAAGCTTCCATTTGACTTTATCAAGTGGCCCAATATATAGTTATTTCCTGTGCCATTATATATGACAAAATTATGAGACCTATTGAAAAAAATGCTAGCCTTGCTAATACATTCCCTAATCCTTGTAATGGTAACTGTATTGGGCTAACAAACATCACCATGTGCACAGCGTTTTTCTATGGCCTAACATGTGTTTTAATCTCTATTTGTTCCTGCAAGTTTCTATTTATGGTAATCAATGCCTGGTAACTATATTATTACACACTTACATATATTGTTACTGTTGACAAGAACTTAACTATTTTCAAACAATAAACAGCCATATAATTTAAATGATATGACGTTAAGAGAACTCTAGCTATGCACGCTTGCAAATAGATTTTGTTCTTTATAGAGGTGGTCTCACTATAGTGGTGGTCTCTAATACAGGTGGTCTCACTAGAGAGGTGATCTCTTTGCTAATAGCCTCATTCATTTGCTCAGTGTGTGCTCTATAACAAAGACTATTGTGGTAGTGTGGTCACTTTAAAGAGGAGGTCTACTTATAAAGGTAGTTTCTTTATGAAGATGGTCTCTTTGATAGTAGCCTCATTGGGCAATACGTAAGATAGAAACTTGATGCTGATGTGTTCTAATGGTTCATAGATGAGTAGCCGTACTTATCAAGAAGTTTGGTTGTAATAAAAAGTTACTTGTCATATTAATTGCCATCATACATGGCTGGAAAGGAGATTATAAGTTTTCCAATGGTATATGATGCTCTTTCTCCCTTTTGGTGAGCCTATATTCTGCTCCGTCCCATGCAATATCTACAATGCTCACGACTGTTGATAATGATAGACGTGTTAAGATTATATTTTCAATGAATACTATATTATATAACATTCCTCCGATATTAACTTTTGCTGCTAGATTCTACAGTCAAGAAGATTTTAATAAAGGAACATTATAGTGAAGCAATTAATTTTATTATGTAAATAAAATCCTTCTATGTTTTTTTTTCATAGTGTTTTTCCACAGCAATGTAGCCAAATTAGAAGAAAATTATAAATAGCTCTATGTTATATAATCCTTACAGAATAGTTGATGAACATATGTGGAAAATGTTACATTTGAAAACAAACACTTCAAGGATATAACATCTCTGCAATTTGTTTTTATCTAATGATTAATTTGGAATGAGTTGTAAACAAGTTTGAAATATTATCACATGTTTGAAATCACTTTACGATGGCAAACCAAAGTGATATGCAACTAAAGTCTACATCAGAACTGCCTTGTAAAAATGAGCTGTATCAGGACAGTCCCTATACTACATACATGATTTTTCATAGGCATCATTTGGCTAGAAAAAAATAATTGTCAAGGCACACTTACAGTCATATTTTTGCAATATTAAAAACAAATAATTGAGGTTCAGTAATCTAAGAAAAAAAATAGATGTCAAATTTCATGAACAAAAATAATTGAAGCTGTGGT
>CM032661.1:46256238-46273736 GCA_019095985.1 Streblospio benedicti
CGCACTATTTGTGATACTTCAGATCTACATTTTCTAATGCTTTTTTCATGTTGTGGCTGTCGTCCTAGTACATGTAGTTTAATATTGTTGGTTTTAGTGCCTTTTCCTCTGACGTTGATATATCGTAAAACAATATTCCCACAAAGACAATTTGATAGAACCTCATTCTATAGCCTGTGCATTGGACACACAGCTATATTTTGTAATAATATTAGTTAAAACATGCTTCCGTTCGTTGTGTACTAATGGCGTGGTTATTGTGGTTAATAACACGCATCAAATGCTTCGTGATTTTCTTGTGTCGTAGACTGATATTCATGCATGTATAATAATAATAATTCAATTGAATATTTTTTATATATTTTGTGCAAGTAACAAAGCTATATTTTGCGATGACTATAATTAAAACACATCATGATTTTGTTCGTAACTGACCAGAACAAAGCAATGGTGTTAGTCTCAATCAACCAGTGCTATTGTGGTGTGCATTCGCCAAATGGGATAGAACGCCTTTTTGACAAAGGCTAATACCGCGTGCGTTGTGTTCGGCCGCTCCCGTAGATAAGTAAAAGACAATAGTTCGAGTCCATACTCGATCTCCCGAAAATATACGTCCGGAAAAAATTGGGACTATAGCAGAACGTCCGGTTAATGGGAAAATCCGGATATTTGATATTCGGTTAAACAAGGTTGTACTGTAGTTATCCTGGAGGCTCCACTTCGGCAATAATGGACTATCACAGTGGATTAGCATGCTTCTAGTTAGCATTTTACTGCCCAAATCTAATCTCATGTACCTTGACACACTCCCAATTCGTGAATAGCAAACACTTGACTTACGCATGTCGTAATTGGAATAAACACCCCAGGTTTAAATTTGGGAATCCCCTCCCAAGTAATTGTGTTATTCATTTGTACGCCATGGTGGAAAATGTGGTCGGAATGAAGCAGGTATGTAAATATGAAATAAACACATATGAAATATGAACTAAATATATACTATTTGAATAGTAACCCGTGTAATGTATAGCTGGGATTATCAATGTTGTATTTACAGCACAATGTTTATGAAGTGTTATACAGAAGGATGACATGTTATGTGACCCAGTGATTTCGAAATTAAACTGACTCCTAAAGACAATCTTCAACGTGTTGATTTTTTGTTGGGGTTACGATAGTGACAATTTACAACACTACACCACTTAGTCTAGATTAGTAAGTATGAGTGCGTCTGTAAACATGTTGAGAAACTGACTTCGATTTTATTGTAGAGAGTGTTTGCATTATGACATATATAAAGGTTGCGTTCGTTATGTTTGAAGACATATGTGATATTGGATATTTGAATATCCAAAGAGCATTTTTCATTTGATATTCAAAGATCAAATATTTCAGCACAGAAGTCCACACCAACCACTGTAAATATGTTCACTATGGTATAAAACGCCACATAGACAGTCTGGACGCCTCACTATTAGTGAGCAATGCACTCAATAATCCCTTAGGGACCATTCAGTATATATGACAAGGTGGGGTAGGAGGATTTTCCAAAAATGCTGTGAAAAAAATAATAGACCCCCCTTAAATCTCTGTGAAGAAATTGGTAACCCCCCTCGATTTCATGTGATAATAATTGATGACCCCCCTTACAATTTACGCATTCATTGTAACTTAGCTCAAATCCTATTTGATTGGTATCCATAATATAAAAAAAAAGTAGATATAGACAGAATCTCAAAAATGGGGGTAAATATTCTGTGAAAGAAATGATAGCCCCCCTCAAACGTGTGTGAAAAATGTGATAGCCCCCCTCCAAACATTGTGACAAAAGTTCATGGCCCGCCCTAAAATCCTCCTACCCCACCCTGGCGTAAATACCGAATGGTCCCTTATCCCCTTATAACGCGTACGCCTAATACTAAAACACGAGACGGAACGGAACACGGGACGGTACGGATCGTACATAACGTCATGTGGCGTCCCGTGAGTTAATTAATTATAATATCCATCGTTTTCTATGGTAGATAAAGTGTTCCGTGTTTTCAAGGGCTCTGACCATCAGACATAACGTCCCGTGGCGTCCCGTTATCGCAGAGAATGAATCTGAATGTTAGGCTATCACCGTTTTTTGTTGGGATGTACTTTGCCAAACATTCAACCACAGAACTACGTAAATACGAGCCATGTGCACTGTCATATATGTCATTGACACCATCATCACGGTGTAATGTGGATACCAGGATCCAATGTTGACCTTTGCCAAATGGATCCGTGTTCACTATTTGGACACCTGGTCCTTGCATCCCGAATACCCAAATGACTGTCAAACTTTAATTGACGGGCTCGGGTGTATCAGTTTTTGCATATTGCTAGCCAGTCATAGTGGCTACTACATACAATCATAACGAATAAGGCACATAGTTTAGGAGAGTCTCACTATTAGTGAAAAACACACTCAAATACCCTTTATAACGAATTTCAATTGGTTATACCATAGCACACTTTCAGGAAAGAAATGTATATGTAAATATTCCTGTGACCGCACCATCAAAATCTTCTTTGTCAGTTCCGGGCAATTCTAGACTAACACAACTTTAAATATTTAAAGGTCAGTATAATGAAATACGAAAATAATTGGGGTGTTTCTTTTTTGGTACTAAATGAGTACTTTACACAGACAAATAAAATGCACTAATATACGGGATTTTTTGTAAAAAATCTAACCAAAAGATAATAATATCCACGCCATACACAATCATTACTGATCAATTGCAGTGAGCATTATGTTTGAAATCATTGGAATAAACACAATTATGGATAAGGATGTCGCAGCTTGAGAACGTTGTGTAAATAATCTAAATTTGTAATATTAGGTACTGGTTAACTAGAAATAGCTTAAAATCGTGTTTTATGTACAAGGAAATGATACAAGTACAATTATTGATGTATCCATTTTACCGTCGTGACTTTTTATTCGATATTTTGTATTCAGATCTGTATGCATTGAAAGGTTTTATGCACAATATTATTTTATTTATAATCCTCAATAGCTTTACACGACAGTGTTATGATTTTTGTTATTCACTTAACAGTATTTGTGTGATAGGCTCGCATTGCACTTCCGCGAGTCACAATTTCAACACCATCAAACACTTCCATTGTCCCACGTCCGTACCCCCGCTCCCACACCCGTCGAAGTATTCACCACTGAGCTGTATCAGTATCTCGACATCCATGACTCGGCCGGGAGGAGAGGCGTAGCCAGAGTTGCTAAGGGACAATTCAGTGTTTGTCACAGGGTTGGGTAGGTGGATTTTCCAAAATTGCAGCGAAAAAATTAATAGCCAACACCCCTCAAACCTCACCCCCCCCCCAGTCCTTACCCCAACAGTTAACACATTTTACAAGTATTCATGTTTATCAGTGTTCAGTATCTTTCAACATTAATACAAAAAGTCTTTAAAAGATATATCATTCGTGTTTTATGGTATAATACAGCAATCCTGCCACATCCGGGGAAAAACAATGTTTAGGGGTAGGGCAAAATAATTTTTCGTTATTGGTACGCTACATGAAAGTGAATTAAGTTATTTTAATTTTTACTTTTGATATCCTGAGCAGACTATATTCAGACACTTTTTTTCAAAGTTACATTGAAATTGAGTGGTTAATTTTGAAACTAGGCGCCTTGATAATTAGCATACATTTCAAATTCAAAGCGATTTTCGCCTAAAATGTGTACAATAAGTTGAATTGGTCATTTATCTGGTAAATCAAAGCAATTTCTATCCATTGTTCATTGTGAGATATGTATTCTGAACAGACAGGAACCATCATTTGCATTTTAAGTCATAGTGTGATTCAACGGATTTTCAAATTTTTATCGACGATAAATAGCTTTGAAGCTCTTCCACGCACTCTGTTCTACACTTAAGTTTGTAAGAAATGGATTTTTGAATCTGTGAGTAAATTCTACTACAGAAACATGCAGTCGCGTATTCGGACCTCAAACCACAACTAAATCCATGTGAGCTCTGGGACTATATGATGTTCATCAGTATTATCTTGTTACCGTTTATTTTCATGTATTTTGTTAATGATTTTACATGTCTGTAAGCGACTTTCTGATTAATAAATACATTTTGATTCTGATTCATTGTGTTTGAAAACATTGGAATAAACACAATTATAGATAAGAAAATCGCAGTTTGAGAACATTATGTATATAATCTAAATTTGTAGTATTAGGTATTGCTGAACTAGAAATAGCTTAGAATTGTGTTTAAGGTACAAAGTTATAATAACATTACAACTATTGATGTTTTCATTCTGTCTTGTTGACTGTGTATTCTGTATTTTGCATTCAGATCTGTATGCCTCAAAAGGTTTTATGAACAATATTATTATATTTATATGACAAACATCGCATAAAATGATAATTTATTAATCACTTGGTATTTCACATACCAATTTTCTGTGTGATAGGCTCGCATAGCACATCCGCGAGTCACAATATCAATAATATCGAACACTCCGATCGACCTCGCGTCCCTACCTCAATATCATGTGATAAACATTGATGACCCCCCCCCCCTCGTCGTCCATCCCCCAACAGTCACTGCATTCATTGTCGGTTAACTAAAATCCTATTTAATGGATATCCATAATATAAAAAGTGTAAATGTTAGTACAGAATCTCTAAAAAATAGGGGCAAATTTTATGTGAAAAAATGGATAGCCCCCACCACCCTCAAAAGTGTGTGAAAAATTGATAACCCCGCACCCCCCTTCCAAACATTGTGACAAAAGTTCATTGCACGTCCTAAAATCATCCTACCTCACCCTGTCATAAATACTGAATGGTCCCTAACGATAAAAGAAATATAAATAAAATCTTAGCTTCATTTGGGGTTAGACAAAAATATCTCCCCCAAAATATAGGAGGCAGTTTCCCCCCTTGCCTCATATGTAGCTACGGCCATGAAGTATTATCATGTATGAATCTGCAATCGGATTTTAGTTCGCATGAAAATTGTCGAAGATATGGGCAAAAGACCGGTCTGCATAAAATTGGCAGACGACCAGTGATGATACAAACTTCACTATTACAAAGAATGCATTTCCTCCTATCCAACGTTTATCAGCGTGGCAGCCATCAATTTTATGTGGAAAACACACTATGAATGATAGAGCATTAAATGCGATTTTAAATGGCTTATAACATACACCGGAAGTACCCATAAAAATATGTGTGTCACAAACTCAATTTAAAAAAGATGAGTGCGCAGCTTTTCTGGGCAACTCGGATGTGAAGAATTGTACAACTGGACCTCCCTTTGACGCTGGCATTTTTGAGAGTAGAACCTTTACGATGAACTTATAAGAGGCAGAGAACGTTACACGCGTTAGACGCACGAGAATAACGTATAACGTTAAACTATTAGCTAGCTAATCAAATATGTTATTTTCTCTTTGTTTTCATTCTTTTTGCTGTCGAACAAGGACTGATAATTAGTTTTAAATAATGTTTCTGGCCTTCAGGGAGTCAGGATCAGTAAATATAACTCATGGTAAACAACCAATTATGCTTACATTTCAACTATCGACGATTGTTTTACATCATAGTGTTCCTCACATTAGTGGCTATACAAACAACCGTAATTGGTCCCTGTACAGTCTCTATTAATGTACAAATTTCTCAAACAAACAACAGTACACTCATTTTGTAACTTATGTCGACTGCTTATCCAACATGGAGGCCAAAAAAGCAGGATCGCAGCAAATGATATTTAATTGTGATTTTAATCGGTGGTTTAACTGTTACTTTTACCTGTCAAAAATCAAGAAATAATCGTATCAAAGTACATGTGTAACGATGGTAAATAGATACTGCATATTTTGTTGAAAAAAAAAATAAAAAACATTAGACTTAATCTCTCACAGAACGTGAACAGAACGTCGACAGACGTCGGACGTAAGACATGACAACAGAGAGCGGCCATGTTGTATAGGTCGTCAAACGAGACTAGAATATCTGCATTTCGTTAAATATCAACGTTCATAATCAACTCAGAGATACCAATTAATGTTATTTGGATAGCCACAATTATGAGGAACATTATGATACCAATAATCGGTAGTTGAAATGTAAGCATAATTGGTTGTTTACCATGGTATATATTTACTGTGAGGGCCAGAAACATTATTTAAAACTAATCAAACTAGTACCATCTAATCACCAGTCCTTGTTCGTGACTAGTACCAGTGTCTTATTTGAATGCAAAAATATCACCACACCAGATTCATGGGGGCAGACATCTTGAGAAAATAATCAATATTACTAGGAAGTGATGTCATGTAAAAGACCCAGTATCATTATCTATAAAGACAATGCACTGTCTTAATATAAATGGTGACATTTCTTTCAAAGTAAATATGTGTATTCTAGTAGTTAGATATACATAAATATTTCAAGGTATGATTCTATTATTTTACAATAAATGTAAATGAACAAGGTCTTTTAAAGATACAGATTTTCATTTTTTTAATAGATGGACTATCATACATGTATATGTAGCATTGAGCATCTTTATAACAGTGCATTGTTTAATGGATATATATTTTTATTTATGTATGTATTTTTTGTTTTTTTTTTTAATGTTATGAACTATATACTATAATTATGTATGTACCAGGAATTTTTTGAAGCTCAAATTAATGCACAACAGAGATTGTGTTTTGGATGCCAAGCCATGCAATATTGAAATAGGTAAAAGTAAGTCTGTATTATAATAAAAAGGATAACATGGTAAACCTTTCAGTGGAAAAATACCTCATTTTTTTCTAAATTCTTTATTATTTCTTTTTTGGTTATGCAATATATTGAAAAAGGAAAAAAAAGTCAATGTACACTTTGTAATAAAATGGATAACATGGAAATCTTTCAGTGTAAAAATACATCAATTTTTATTTTTTATGTAGCTTGTCATGCATTCAGAATATACACATGCACTTACAATGTCAAACTCAATACATGTAACTCACAATCACCTGTAATAAGGCAATACAGAAAATCACTTGCTTCATAAGTAAAAGTAAAACAATAAACATATCTGATGTAGCCAAGGTATACAAATATTAGCTATTTCTGTTTCTATTCATATACAAAGTACAAAAACAAATACAAATTCAGTGAGGATGTCACGTTGTTGCTGTTTCCAACGGCAAATCACGGACGGTATTATGTATTTCCTTTGATAGTTATAGTACGTCGGCATTGAAAAACAGACTACCTGAAACAAAATTAACAAAGTACTTATAGTATGTCACATCAATCTATCATCATGTGTTAGTTTGAAAAAAAAAGAGAAAAAGATACTTCAGAATAGGGTTCGAAATTATCGAAACTTTTCGTACTCTCTGGTTCTTCAGGACTAGAACTTTTCTCATTAACTTCCTAACACTACTTCAGAAACACAGCAATCCTTGATAAGCAAGTATATGTTTTTTCAAAATGAGTGTGAAATATAGTTATAGCATTTACTCACATTCATGAATTGAAATATGCGTAAGACCTTAGAAATAACTGCCCCAGACAGAAATATGGCTGCAGCGAGCATAATATTTCCGACAGGACATTGCCGAATCTTACTTTGTGATTTCCAATTTTGAACCTCAATACAGTTATCACAGATCTGAAATAAAAATGTTACAACTGACTAGCATCAAGTCACTTTGTATATATTTTCATCTGGATCTTTTTATATATTAACATCTGGACCCATTATTTTAGAAGAAAATAAACCTACTCAAACGCTCCTGCTATACAGTGCTACTGCAAAACAGCAATGTTGTGTTGGACATCTGAGTAAGTCTATTTCCTGCTTCAATATCATGGTACTTTGTCTAATATCATTGTGGTAATAGTGAATATGGTAGACAAAATCATATAAATGTTTAATAAAAAATTACCTGCTCAATTTCAATATACGTTCCTATTTTATTGCATACACGACCCTGAGCCTGTCCACCACATTTCCTGCAGTGGGTAAAAAGTTCCAACAGTTTTGGTTCAGATACCAAATACATATTACTTGACTGTTTCTGTTCTTGACTGTTTTCTACTTTCAAGGATGGAGGCCTATTAATGAAAATAACCACACATTCAAAATACATGTAAGCATAAAATAAGAAATAAAAAATAAAAAAAGTGAAAAATCATGTTACCTTTTAAAATCTGGATCCTTTTTGTCATCAATAATTTCTTCTGAATAGTACCTTGGTGAAGTTTTTGTTTGCGTCCCCATTGACTATATCTCTGTATTCGTTTGTATGACTTTATGGCATTTTTCGATGCCAATTTGAGTGTCTTTATGACACACTACAGGCTGTGCCTGTACCCCAGCATCTACAGAAACAAAATTCTTTTGAGATTGTAAACATTGTGTAATTAGCATTATTACACTTCTGTCTCACGGTTTGCCAAGATTAAATACCATAGTCCCTGGAAGGAGCCAACAAGAAAAAACTTACCTGCACACAATATATTTACTATGCAAAATTTATCTATTTCTAAGTATTGTCAAAGAGTGTTTGTCAATAGAAACTATTTTAGAATTTCATTACTATTACAAGTAAATCTATGTCCAAAATTAATTTTTACTTTATTAAAATGATAAAACGATGAGTCTTTATTTAGTACAACTTTGACATTACCTTGCATAGAACGAAATACATGCGAATCTTCTTCGCCAATGGAGTTGTCTAAAAAAAAATATGATAAATATAGTCATTGGAAGGTGCAATGTATCTATGTAGAAAACAAAGTTTTTGTTCAAAATTAATTTTTACTTTATAAAATTGCTAAAATGATGGGTCTTTATTTACAGCTTTGACGTTACCTTGCATAGAACGAAATACATGCGAATCTTCTTCGCCAATGGAGTTGGCTGAAAGTAAATTTGATAAATATAGCCTGACATTTGAAGTTTCAATACAAGTATGTAGAAAACAAAGTTTTATCACAAAACTTTGTAAATATAAAAAAGCTTTGAAAATATAGATACCCCAGTATATTCAAAAGTAATTTATATATATTTCACTCTGAGTATTAGATGTCAAGATAGGATATTTTTCTGAAGGCTTACATTCATTGTTTGCTCCGGCATATGCAGCAGAAGTACCTGGATGAACTACCGATACGTTTTCATCATTCTGAAGGAGCTGGTAAAAGAAAATGAAACAAATAAAAATATTTTTTTGCATCCTATGAAATTGTTATTTTATAATTAATGAGAAAGTGATTGGATCATTTACCTCTGCGATTTTTCTTTTCCTGATTGAGCTCTTCTCGTTCTCCATAATCGACAAATATTGTCCTGTGGTTCTTTGAAATAAATTAATCCTACCAGAGCCATCCTTGATTGATGGTATGGCACCAGTTTTCAGCTTCAACGTCTTTGCATGACCCAACTGATATGCCATGTAATTAGAATAATCATCCGGAAGCTGCAGAAAAGAGGTTATTTTTTTTTTACTTCAAACATCATTTGAATATATCCTTGGTTTTTGTAAAAAAAAAATCCTATATAAAATGCTCAACTGTGTACAGCTGCTACATGTATATAACAGTCAGACTGGTGTAGGAAAACAAACTATAATCTGATGTGTACAATATTGTTTCAATTAGTTTTAATTAGATTAGTTTGTTTTCCCACACCAGTCATTATATAGATACATGTATATATGATAATATACGGATATATTACCTGCATCAGTGGTCAACTTTGTGACATAGTGCAGACAGTATAAATTGCTGCCATTTTAGAACAAATTACAATATATCTCATACAATTCGTGATGAGTACATGTGTACATGTATATTGCAAATGTTGAACTTCTACCCCATCCCCATCCCTAAACAGGTATTGTTTAATGCACCCCTTCCTTCAGACAAACGGAAGAGAACAATCTAAATTCTCGTCCCTTCCTATTCTTTCCCATTTTCCCAACACCAGCTCCCGTCACTACACAGGTCTTGGAAATTCTACACCTCCATCACCTATATCCCACAGTCATATGTTACAGCGTCTAACAAAATATGTATGTGTCAATGGTTGATCATTCTAATATCCCTTCTCAACTACTGTCCGTGCTTATCAGGTGCAGACCATTAAATGTCAGTCACCCCTGTTGCTATTCTCGGGTTCGAAATTGATGAATCTGGAACAGATTAAATGCTTCTGTCACCAAGCCATACCCCTATCCCATATGGACACCATTGGTTGCCTGATTTTTCCAGCTCAGTGTATCCCCCTCCTCAAAACAGGTCCTCGATAAAATGCACGTCCATCACCATCACCACTACAGCTGGATGAGTATCAATGTATGGTACAATGATACATGCTATAGTGTAGTTTGGGGTCAACTTTGACATAATTCATTTTTTTTATAAATTTTTGCCATTTTATTTACTTTACAAATTACAATATTTTTCATAGAATGAGGTATACAATAACGTGCTGTAGCAAAAGGCGTTATCTACTTACGTGTACATGTATATTGCAAAATGAAAAACCCGCACATTTAACGTTTTATTTACACAAATATGGCCCTGTAATGAGCATGGTATCTATTTATTTTTTGAAAAATAAGTACCACATACAGGTAACATAATCTTATTCTGTGCACCCACTGGGTTATGAAGAATGATTTGCAAAAGTTTCGTGGTATTTGAAATCTGCTTTTGAAGATGTTGCGCATATAACGAACACACACACTCCCCCATTTATATAATAGATTGTGGGTGGCACATTGTACTTCCCCTCGTGGTAAGAAGAAACCGTAGCCACTGTTTCACACTGTTTTTGAGGTCAAACTGCACCCTCCCACCGTACATCGCATACCACTCATCTATAATGAATGCATTAATCAACAAATAAAAATAATATCTTCCTACTAATGTACATTTACGTAGATTCTAAATAAATACTTTTATCGATTGTCCATAAATCCCAAACCACTCAATCAACATTTAGCATAAAATGAAATGATTATATAAAAGGATTATCAAATATAGATATTTGATATCTAGACTAGTACTCTATGGGAACTGAAACCATATTGCAATATTGGACCAGTTACAATAGTAGATCTACCTAATATAAATACTAGGCAAATCTAAACATGGAAAAAAGATACATTTTGGTTAGATCTAGATCTACAGGGGCTAGCTCTAACATGCTCCAGCAAAGACATAGCATTCCATAGCTTGTTATACCAGGTATCTAGATGTAGTCTAGATCTGAAATATTTGCTTCAAACAACAATCAATGTAAACATTAACTACATGTAAATCTAGTAGATACTATCATACTTTGTTTATTTTTATAATGTACTACTAGCACTAGATCTAGTAGATCTATAACAATGCTGTTTTCATTACATTTTTACGTTCATTGCAATAAACATACACTACACTGGATCCATATTACACTGCAGTTTGTGTATACAAAAAAACAATTAATTTTATGAGCAAATGGAGCTGTATTTTAACTTTAAATCAAGATAATTGCAGAGAATGAAGAAAGTTAGTGATAACAGGCTTATAGTATATTGCTTGCAGCATTTAAATCTTTTAGTGTTGCACTAGGAAGATTTATGACAAATAGTGTATAGTATTGATATATAAGATTAACATATAATCACACCATAGTCTAGGAATCTATGAATATAAAGATATATGTTTCTCACATATATTTTATCATTTTTTTTATTCTACAAATGGTGTGATGTAATATCTGAAAAAACATTTGGTGAGTTAAACTGTTTTGAAATGGGGAGCCAGATCATTTAAAACCATTTTGACTAGTAATTGCTTAGAAAAGGTAATGTTTATGACATGAAGTAAGCCAGTCAGAACTGCTTTGGAGTAAACTCAGAAAATGCAGAAAGTTAGAAATGGAACATATCATTTACCTATCAACATATTTTATATGTATGAGCTATTGCGCAATGATGTTATAGATCATTTAAACCATTTTGACTAGTAAATTGCTCAGAAAAGGTCATTTTTAGGATATCTAATTAAACTTACCCTGTCAAAACAGCTCTGCAGAAAACGCAGAAAGTTCGAAATGGACAAGATTATTTATCCTTTAACATATTCTATATGCATGAGCTATTGCTTAATGTTGTTATATATCATTTAAAATAATTTTGACCAGTCAACTGCTCAGAAAAGGTAATTTTTTCAAGATATAATGAAACACACCCTGTGAAACTGCTTTGCAGAAAATGCAGAAAGTTAGAAATGGACAAGATTATTTATCCTTTAACATATTCTATATGCATGAGCTATTGCTTAATGTTGTTATATATCATTAAAAATAATTTAGTCAATCAGAAAAAAGGTTTAATTTTTTCAAGACTAATGAAAAATGCGGCTTTGCAGAAAATGCAGAAAGTTAGAAATGGACAAGATTATTTATCCTTTAACATATTCTATATGCATGAACTATTACAATGTTTAGATATATACATTAAAAATGAAACCATTAAAACCCTAGTAAAATGTCAATGTTTAGATCTAATGAAACCTACCCTGTCAAATGATTCTGCAAAAAATGCAGAAAGTTAGAAATGGACAAGATTATCTATCCTTTAACATATTCTATTTGCATGAACTATTGCTTAATGTTTCTATATATCATTAAAACAATTTTCACTATTAAACTAAAAATTTAAAATAATTTTGACTAGTCAATTGCTCAGTAAAGGTAATTTTTTCAAGATTTAATGAAACCCACCCTGTGAAACGGCTTTGCAGAAAATGCAGAAAGTTAGAAATGGACAAGATTATTTATCCTTTAACATAATCTTTATGCATGAACTATTGCATAATGTTTTTTATATCATTAATACCATTTTGACTAGTAAACTCCTCAGAAAAGGCAATTTTTATATCCTGTCAAACTGCTTTGTAGAAAATGCAGAAAGTTATAAATGGACAAGATTATTTATCCTTTAACATTATTCTATATGCATGAGCTATTGTGTAATGTTCTTAGTTTGTTATGGTAACATTTAATATATCTTGTTTATGCAACAGTTACAACATTATATTAATGATTTTGTACCTGAATATCAATATCAAAGGATCAGTTAGCTGTGCCCAATCCTTTGATATTCTAATTACTTAACTGAGAAGCCACCAGTGGTATATGCCTCAAAGAAACTGTGTTGTAGTAACAATTACCTCACCCATATTAAAGATACCTACTAAGCTATCATTTTACCTTTTTGTCTTAATAAAGTTCTCAATGAAGTTCTAAGTTTGTTATGGTAACATTTAATATATCATGTTTAAGCAACAGTCACAACATGAGCATATCACATAAATACAGCTTTAAAATGTGTTTTGCCATTCTATACCCAATTTTGGAATATTTCATTGCTAAAAGACAAACTTGCTACTGTATACAAAATGAAGTCCAAATATAATGGCACCTGGATAAAATGTATGGATTGCAAACATGTAAGTCAAAATGGTATTAATGATATAAAAAAAAACATTACGCAATAGTTCATGCATAAAGATTATGTTAAAGGATTTACTGAGCAATTGACTAGTCAAAATTATTCTAAATGATATATAGTTTACTAGTCAAAATGGTTTTAATGATATATGGAAACATTAAGCAGTAGTTCATGCAAATAGAATATGTTAAAGGATAGATAATCTTGTCCATTTCTAACTTTCTGCATTTTCTGCAGAACCATTTGACAGGGTAGGTTTCATTTGATCTAAACATTACGGTACCTTTTCTGAGCATTTTACTAGTCAAAATGGTATTAATGATATAAAAAAACATTACGCAATAGCTCATGCATATAGAATATGTTAAAGGATAAATAATCTTGTCCATTTCTAACTTTCTGCATTTTCTGCAGAATCGTTTCAGGGTGGGTTTTTGATGATAGGGTTAAAAAGGTTTCATTAGATCTAAACAATTACCTTTTCTGAGCATTTTACTAGTCAAAATGGTTTTAATGATATATAAAAACATTAAGCAATAGTTCATGCATATAGAATATGTTAAAGGATAAATAATCTTGTCCATTTCTAACTTTCTGCATTTTCTGCAAAGCAGTTTCACAGGCTGTGTTTCATTATATCTTGAAAAAATTACCTTTTCTGAGCTGTCAACTGGTCAAAATTATTTTAAATGATATATAACAACATTAAGCAATAGCTCATGCATATAGAATATGTTAAAGGATAAATAATCTTGTCCATTTCGAACTTTCTGCGTTTTCTGCAGAGCTGTTTTGACAGGGTAAGTTTAATTAGATATCCTAAAAATGACCTTTTCTGAGCAATTTACTAGTCAAAATGGTTTAAATGATATATAAAATCATTACGCAATAGCTCATACATATAAAATATATTGATAGGTAAATGATATGTTCCATTTCTAACTTTCTGCATTTTCTGAGTTTACTCCAAAGCAGTTCTGACTGGCTTACTTCATGTCATAAACATTACCTTTTCTAAGCAATTTACTAGTCAAAATGGTTTTAAATGATCAGGCTCCCCATTTCAAAACAGTTTGACTCTCCAAATGTTTTTTCAGATATTACATCACACCATTTATAGAATAAAAAAATGATAAAATATATGTGAGAAACATATATCTTTATATTCATATAATTCTATGGTGTGATTATATGTTAATCTTATATATCAATACTATACACTATTTGTCATAAATCTTCCTAGTGCAACACTAAAGATTTAAATGCTGCAAGCAATATACTATAAACCTGTTATCTTGATCACACTTAAGTAGTGGTGGCAAAGTCAAATGGCTGATGTTAATTATTTTTAATTAGTCATTATGATTAACAAATATCATATAAAAAGTACATAATCGTTTTCATTCTATTGTTTAGTGTATTAATTATTGACATAACCACAAAAAGTCATTGTATTTGTTGTTTGAAAAAAGCCTTTAGTCTCTCTTTAACGGGCGGTCTGATCATCCCCTCAACTGTACCACTGTCCTTATGTGACCCCTCGCGCCCACAGTCGCCTTAAACAGGCTGTGTCGTGCAACATCTACCGTCTCTAACTGCAGTGGCGGTCAATTGCTCTCGCATTCCTTCTGCAGCTTGGCGCAATCTCACTCCATTCTCCCCCAAGTTTCACACTGAAACAAACGGCAAACAGAAGAAAATGGAAAGGTGGTTGCTATTTTGTTCCACCCACATATGAAACTTCCATCAAGTATGTGGGGTGGCGATCATCAAACAGACCACTCGCCCCTCCGCTATTCGTCTAATAAATTGCACTCCAATACTCTATGAATCTCGCCTTGCGACATGTGAGCAAATTCACAGAGTATGAAGTGTTTCTGAGTGTCAGGATTGCACCCGCCACAATTTAAAAACTGGTTTGAGACAATTGACACTTACCCACTGTTCTGTCACTGGTTTGCGGCCTCTGACTTCCTTGGAGTGGGCAGGCTCATGAAAAATCCGGATCTTGACCACATGATCATTGCCAACAGCAATAACCTGATGAAGCCATGGTCCCATCTGCAACTTGTCCCATCCGAGAGGGGGCAAAAACATTAGTACTTGGTCACTGACCTTATACTTGCGCAACTTTGTCGACTTGCTCTGCTGTGCGTGGTGTACTTCCACTGCCCTTCTTGTTACCTCACGGACTGTCTCAGCGATCTGCATGGCCAGATTACGTTGATGGAATGATGAATAACACTGGGGCACTGCCCTATCATCATATCCATACATCAAGTCAATTTTGTAAGAGAGGGGATCCGTGCATTGACTATAAAACAGTCGCTACGGCGTGAACTCTGTGCTCGCATGGGGGGTGATGTAGGCCATAAAGACATACGGCAGCAACTTCGTCTCAGTTCTCCTTGTCGTGAACACTCAGCGCTCTCAATATTGCTTTTAGCATGTTATTACTGCCTTCCACCATCCCATTGCTCCATGGAGCATACGCGGTGGTTCTTGTCTTGTAGATCTTAAAAATTTTATACAGTTCCTTCTTGAGCTGGATGTCAAAACTCAGTCCCTTGGTCGCTGTGCAGTCGCTCCATCTCCCTGTGGGGCACAATGTACTCCCAGAAGAGCACATCCAAGACAGCCTCTGCTGTCTTCTGTGTCAACGCGTACAGTTCCATTCTTTTTCAAAAAGTAATCTTATATCACACAGATATATTTGTGACCAGCAGGAGTTTTTGGGTAGTGGCCCCTGGAGGTCTATACGCACACGCTCATCACATATATTAGTCAATATAATCTTATAACACATGATTACTCATGGTCTTGAGTTAAGAAAACCCAAAACAAACATGACAGTACTCGTGCTTCATCAGCAACCTTTCCTCCCCGACATGCCTGACGATCAATCTCATATCCTCCATCATCCCGGCCAAATGAAACGATGCCGTAGAATCCCCATTGACGCGTTTGTAGCCCAAGTGACTGACAGGATGGACTTGAACACAACGCCATATGCTCTTGTGCCATGCGACCCACACCAGACAGACTTGCACGCATTCCACCAGGCGGCCTTTCACACGGATTATCTTGTCCATGGTCCAGACTCCAGTTTCTGCCTTTGTACAGACTGCTCCACCAACGACAGTATGCCTGTACTTTGGGACATTACTTTCTCACCTCTTCCTCATCCATCAACTTGCCCCATTATTCTTTCAATACTACGACACGTCGCAGGCACTGGTCACGCTGCTGTGCCTCGCACAAATCTGAATCTTTGAATCCCACGAGCTCCCACACGCATTGTTGTTCAGCCTGGGCAGTAGACTGTTGCTGTTGCATATGATCCACCCCCTGAGACTCCTCATCCGCATCACTTTCGTCAGAAGATTGTCCCACCACGAGCAGTTTCGGGGCCACCTGGGTCCCTAGCCGCTTCTCTGCTAACCGCTTGGAATGGCGAACTGCAACGCCGCTCCCGTGCAACCAACACTGGTGTCACATCGTTGTCGTCTTCCACTTCGTGAAAAGTCAAGTGCGTTTGGTTGGGCAGCTCGTGAAGTTGTCTGGTTAAATACACATTGTACTCAATGCCATTAGTCCGGTAGCCAAAGTCCTGATTTTGGACTAACCCAGAAATTCTCTGATATATTTTTTTCTCTCCAGATTATTTGTCTATGGGGTCTAGGTCTTCAATTCTATATGGGTGTGGACCCCTCACCCTTGAGCGTTTTGAGAGAAAATCAAGATGGCCGCCAAAATAAGGTATTTTTTGGCTATGGGGCCAGAAATGTACATTGTAGGCATGATAGAAACCCAAGTTTTGACGGGTAAGTAATCCATCTAGATGATTGCTGACAATGAAGAATAAACAGGAAGTGCAAGAAATTCAAAATGGTTGCCAAATATGGTTTATTTGCCTATCAGGCTCAAAAAAGTAGGCTGTAGGCTTGATAGAAAATCAAATT
>CM032661.1:46273836-46289622 GCA_019095985.1 Streblospio benedicti
ATGATTCCTTCATTTGGATGAATTGCTACTTGAGACAACAGTTTGAAAGAAGGGCGTAAACATATGTTATTTGAATTTGTTGTAGAATCAGCCATTTGCACGTGGTGTTGTGCTATAGATATAGTAGTTCTAGCTAAACGCAAATAAGATACTAGTTTAGCGAAAGTTTTTATGCACACGTCGCTATCGCTAACTGCTGGATCACGCAAAGCTAATAGCGACCATGCTAAAAATGCTATTTTATGCAAATCTTTATGCACCCGACCCCTGGTTACATGTCGCTATTATTACCTGACAACTGATAACTGACATTATTTGTTATTATGTAACTATACTATTATGTAATAACTTCATGGGTGTTATTTTTTCTAACATATCTAAGTCGATTCTGACGTTGATTGAGCCGTAAAAACAGCGCCATAGTGTAACATTAGTTATGATTGTGAATAACGATAAAAGTACTGAAATCGTAAAAATGGGGGCCTGTTTCACTAAGCTGTTTACGTTTACGGGTATACTGAAACTATATCGTTATAGTACCAAAACGTAAATTTACAGTTTCACTAAACATTTGTACGCTTTCTGGAAACGATCTACGATGACACATATCTCTAAAATCTGACGATCCTCATTGATTTTTCTAACTCGTAAATGGCTGTGAGAACCGTAAAACAAGCGCCGTAAGTACATAAATTCGTTACAAAATGTGGTTGAAACGAAGAGGAGAGGGTTTATAAGGAAGGTGGACGATAACATGACCATTATATGAGGCGATCCGGAGAACATCGCATCCATTGCTGATGTCTGTGTGTTCACTACATGCATAAATCATCAACATTATCATCCATGGTCACTTCGTAGGAACCCTTGTGTGTACATCCCGTGTGATCAACTACACTGATCGAAAATACTAATAACCTCTCCCGTGTGCGGTGCACGTCTGTCCTGTGTGTTTGTTTTTCATGTCAGAGGACACACCGTAGAGGACATAGAACATAACCAACACTCATTCTTATGCCTCTGGCACAACCTGACTTGTGGAACGGTTTGGCCGCACTCTTTTTTCAGCTCTGCTGTGGCAATTTGATTTATGCGTGGAGTGACATGGGATCGTTCACAAATCACATCATCGTATTTTGGGGCATTTCTGACACCCCCACCCCTCCGGTCATTGTGCGTCATTACTCCTGCCCCCCCCCCCCACCTCCCCAACTACGAGGCGTCATTTTACAGACTTGTGCCTCTACCCCGCTCCCACCCCCACCCCCACGGTCATTACTACTACCCATATAAATGGAAACTATGCAAGCAGCATCGCGTACATTAGCATGCTATGGAACAAAAAAAATATTCACACCATTTCTCACTCTTGATGTCTGCACCCCTCCCCCTCCAGTCCACGATGACATCATTTTTATCTGGACATTCCATTTACCGCACTGAAAACACTGATCATCAAGATCTCCGTGAGATTTGGCAGTAGACTGGCAGTAGACTAGCCGTGCAGCCTGGTGTGTTCTAGGCATCATTCACATCACATGAATTGTGCGTCACGCACACACAGATCCTGGCAAATTCTAAAAGGACGAAAAGGACAAAGACGCAAGTCTACTTCTGACATTGCTTTATAAAATAATAGGCAATTCATTCAGTCCTACCCCCCCCCCCCCCCCCGCCCTCTCACCTACAACCACCACCTATATAATACCCACCCAAAACCAATCCCGTTTTCAAACATCTTTTAATCACAAGTTTTTGAGTTAAAAAGCAAAACTCAACCTGCGGGGAGTAACATCGATAATATGTGTGCAGTGTGAAAGAGATTCCCATACACCGACAATGGTTTGGAAGTCAAGAATGGTATGTCCGTGTGATATCCAGGGTCTCACATCGTTAAAGGTACTGTATATGGTAGCCGTAACGCCTACGGGGTTTACTGTTCTTACGGACATCAAAAAAGGGGTTCGTGAAACACCCGTAAATACAATCAGATCGTACACGTAACCAAATCCGTAATCGTTACTCGTACTCGTTGACGTAACAATGATAGTGAAACAGGCCCCTGTTGAATAATCATATATGTGCCACCAGCCGATATGATATAGAGTGGTGCTATGTAGTGTAAAAAATAAAAATTTATATTGTTTGGCAGACGGAAACATTAAACATGCACGGTCATGATGGGGCTCACGATGGGGAATTCACAGTCTAGTGACATCAGAAGTGGCTGGAAATAAAATCCATACAATTAACCTAAAATGGCAATATTGTAACAATTGTACCTTAAAACTATATATGGGGCTAAAATACAAGCATATTTGCTTTATAGAAAATATATTATTATATGAATATATATGAATATATAAGAATTAGGGGTTTCAAATTATCCTTGTCAATTACTGACTTCAGCTCATCACAATATTTATATTTTATTTACACTTTCAGAATGTTTGCTCTAATATTATCCTATTTTGTCACAAGGAACACAAGGAATTGAAAGTGTGACGTATTTTACACAATAAAGGAAGAGCAGCATAATGTGTGTAGAAATGGAGGGCGGTGCATTGTGACTAGAAATTGTAAATGTTAAACTTTGCTGTTAAATTCTACAGGCAAGTTAATTTTCATTAACAAATATTAAAGTAACACAAAAAATATTATTCTTTAAATAAAATCTCTTTCGAGTAACCTAATTGCTATTCACTTTTCAGCAAAGTAGCAAAATTAGAAGAAAATTATGAATAGCTTTATGTTATAAAATATTACAAAATGGTTGGTCAACTATCTGTGGAATAAAAAAAAATATAGAAACGAACACTTTTAGGATATAACATTTTTGTGATATATTTTCATCAAATGATAAACTTGAATTGGTTTGTAGAAAAGTGTTTATTAATAAACCACATATTTGAAAACAGTGTACAATGGAAAACCACAGTGATATGCAACTAAAGGCTACATCAAATGAGAAATCATTCAGCCAAAGTGGAAATCTGAAACACAACATGGGAACTCACACCGAAGAGAAAGAACATCAGAGTACAGTTTGTGAGAAATCATTCAGTGCAAGTGGAAATCTGAAATCCAACATGAAAACTCACACTGGTGAGAAACCTTATGAGTGTAGTCAATGTGGCAAGTGTTTTTATCGTAGTAGCTACTTGATCAGCCACATGATAATCCACACTGGAGAGCAAGAATATCAGTGTGCCGTTTGTGAGAAATCATTCAGACGTAAGGGAGATCTAAATAAACATATGAAAATTCACTCTGGAGAGAAAGAATATCAATGTATAGTGTGTGAGAAATCATTCAATCAAAGTTCAAGTCTGAAAACCCACATAAGAACTCACACCGGTGAGAAACCTTTTGAGTGTAGTCAATGTGGCAAGTGTTTTAGTGAAAGTGGCACCTTGACCAAGCACATGAGAATCCACACTGGAGAGAAAGAACAACAGTGTACAGTGTGTGGGAAATCATTCAGTCGAAGTGATACCTTGAAAATGCACATGATAACTCACACTGGTGAGGAAAAAATATCAGTGTACAGTGTGTGAGAAATCATTCAGCATAAGTGGAAATCTGACAAAACATATGAGGATCCATACTGGCGAGAAACCATATGAGTGCAGTGAATGTGGTAAGTGCTTTGGTGACAGTAGCCACTTGACCAGCCACATGAGAACTCACACAGCTGAAAAACCTTATATGTGTAGCCAATGTGGAGAGTGTTTTAGTGCCAGTAGCAACTTGAACAGCCACATGAAAATCCACGCTGGAGAGAAAAAATATCAGTGTACAGTGTGCAAGAAATCATTCAGTCGAAATGGAAGTCTGAAAACCCATATGATAACTCACACTGGTGAAAAATCTTATAATTGAAGTCAATGTGGCAAGTGTTTTATCCACACTGAACAACAGTTCCTTAACCTGTACAATGTATGAGAAATCATTATGGGAAATTTGGCAAGACACATGAAAATTCAAAGTGGAGAGAAAGAACATCAGTTTACTGTGTGACAAATCATTCAGTCAAAGTGCAAGACTGATATAGCACATCAGAACTTATACAGGTGAAAAAAACCTTATGTGTGTGGAGTTTGTGATAAAAGTTTCTCTCACAGGTCTGGTGTTGTTGTTCATATGCACACACACACGGGAGGGAAGCCATACAAGTGTGATCAGTGTGGGAAATGTTTTGCCCAAAGTTCTGATTTGAAGATCCAAAAGTGTGCACACACTGTTGAGAAGCCATTTTACCGCAATATTTGTCACTGACCATTTTAGGAGGCAGCTTGGAAAGGCACCATATGACTGTGTGCCAAGAAGTCAGCTGTTATTTCTCAACATTACTTTTCCTCAATTGTGTTTTGATACTTGGATAATGTGATAATTTCCAAGCCATTTTATTCAAGATTCAAGATGATCACAATGGAAAAAAGACTCGGCACAAATTCTGACTTCTTTTCATTGCACAAACACACCCAATAATAACTAGTATAATTACATATATGTGAACTGAAGAATAAATATCATATACACAAGAAGACATAATGAACAACGTGATTACATACAGAATCTGACTTTAAATATCCATAATTTTCTCCCATTCTCACAAAACCATTTGACCCCTGCAAACAGGTGTGTTTTGCACCAGCATTGATTGCATGCTCAATAAAATGCATTTTACCCAAATTTTTATCATTTTGCCCACCCACATTACCGTCATTGTTTGCACACTCTGCAAAACACAAGTGATGTTTTGACTTGTTGATGATCCATTTTAACCTTTTGACAAGTTAAATGTTTGAATCATATCTCTTGCCGGCTTAGAATTTTGTGCTCCGTTCCCGACATGGAGTGGAGTCCGCTCTTCAGGATCCTCGTCCAGTTCTGGGCCGGAGCAAACGTGCTCCATGGAACATAGGTTATAGTTCTTAGAACGTACGTTTTATTTCGTAGAACGTACGTTTTATTTCGTACAACGTTGGTTGCCTGGGAGATGACGATCTGACGCCGGATGCGGCCTGAAGTAAAAGTGCATTCAATAATGATCAATCCATTCTAACGCAACACGATTGTACCCTGTGAAATGATCATAGGCAGATCCAGGGGGTTGCCGGGGGGTGCGCCCACCCACCCCCTTTCCACACCAAAATACTTCATTTTCATAGGGTTTTCATGAAATCGCTAAGTCCCCCCCCCCCCCCCCCACCTTCATTTTCCTTAAGTGTGTCCCCCCACCCTTTTCCAAAAAACTTGGATCTGCCATTGATGATCTCACCTGGCCCTTCTCCATCGCAGACGAGAATGAAGCCCCCTGAAACCAACAGTACACTGTCACATTCTGTTGACATCCAGCTGTACGTATCTGTCATAGCAGCACATGTAGGTACTGTTGGCTCACGTCTAAATAAAAGGGAGTATCTACAAATACATATAAGACTAGAGTTACTTAAATGCAATAAACCATGATTTCAAACTGGCCTGTATTATTGCAGGGAGGCTGCTGACTAGAACTCCTTGAATGCAATGAACCGTGACTACCAATTGGCATCTGGGACTTACAAGTAGCTGACATTGACACCAATGATCAATGGAACCTCAGTTTGACTTTCATTATTGGGTCCACTTCCGCCACCCTTGTAATATCAATTTCTCACAACTTTGCCGTTTATTCTCGATTCTGATTGGTTATGAGCTGTGAGGCGTAGTTGTATCTCACTACATTGTTGAGGTAATCTCACAACTTTATGAATGGACCGAATTACTAAAATGAATTGTATCATATTATTGCGCACCAATCAAGCGCGGACATTGCTTGCTACGACGAACTATTTGTACTACACAGTTTAATTTATGTTTACAAAAGGAAAACCTACGTCAGACAACCTACGTGTACAATATTTCTATTTACAATTATATGCCTATGGCATAATACAGTATCACACACCAGTAAATACAGTATATAAACATAAAATGTAACAATATAAACCACTTCTGAAACAAACTGCGTCAATGTGTGCAGCGCTAACTAACGGTCGCTGCAAACACTAAACATAACGTCCTCGTCTGATTTTACTTCTGACGGATGTTTCTCGATGCGTAACGCATAGTCCATCATTATTATGATCTGCAGTGTGTACAAGTAATTATTTGTTAAGATATATGTTGCAAATAATTGAAACAAAAACATATTGCGTAATTAAGGTGAAAATGTTTGAGTAATAAGTGTGATTTCTGGGTCTATGTTCTAAACCTACTGTTTCACGGTTATGAGGCGGTCGCATGTTAATGTTTACAAAAATGACGCACAGCTAATGGTTTTTATTTTAAAGAGCATGATAAGTGGTGAGAAAAAGGACATTGGTATGTTCTAGTTTTGAGATCGCCCTATCCCTGCACAAATGTTGTCTTTGTTTGCACAAGTGAGTTTGGTCAACTTACCATTATCCTTATTGCTAATGAAAACATGAGTTCAAACTGGTCTCCAGAGCATATACAAGATTGATATGATTATTTGCTCAAAATTATGGTGCTAAAAATTTGGACGTTATGTTTATTTACCTTGCCAGGTTGGAGGTAATTGTGAAACAGACCCCCACAGTGACAACAACATTTACTGTTTGTTAACCCAGCAATCAAGTGCTCTCTTTATTTGCTCAGCAAGAGACAGTTCCTACCCGTGTCTCGAGATTTGTTATCGACAAAGTAAAAGCATTTACTGGTATGTGACAAGTTTCGATCACACAACCAATGAAAATAAATTTTAATGCCCCGTGAAATATTGTTATCATATGACTGTTACCCTGTTTTATTTGATGTGACATGTTGTTCTTGTAATGATTATGCAATATGCATTTCTTATTGGAAGTGGAAATACACTGTATGATATTATTATTACACTGAAATACTGATTAGAACAAATTATTGACACAGTTTGAAAGTTAACGTAATACTTACATCAGAAGTAGCTTGAAATAAAATGCATGCAATTTAAATGGCAGTATTGTAACAATTGTACCTTAAAACTCTATATGTGGCTAAAATACAAGCATTTTTTGTTGTATAGAAAATATATTATTATGTATCACATTATCCCTGTCAGTTTACTGACTTCAGCTCATCACAATATTTATATTTTATCTACACTTTCAGGATGTTTGCTCTAATATTACCCCATTTTGTCACAAGGAACTCAAGGAATTGAAAGTGTGACGTATTTTACACAATAAAGGAAGAGCAGCATAATGTGTATAGAAATGGAGGGCGGTGCATTGTGACTGGAAATATAAATGTTAAAATTTGCTGTTTAATTCTATAGTCTGAGTAAATTTTCATAAACAAATATTGCAGTAAAACAATAAATATTATTCTTTAAATAAATACTCTTTCTGGTAACCTAATTGTTATTCGTCATTTAGCAAAGTAGCAAAATAAGAGGAAAATTATGAACAGCTTTATGTTATAAGTTTTTACAGAATGGTTCATCAACTATCTGTGGAATAAAGACTCTTGAAACGAACACTTCTAGGATATAACATTTTTGTGATATATTTTCATCAAATGATAAACTAGAATTGGGTTGTAGAAAAGTGTTTATTAATAAACCAGATATTTGAAATCAGTTTATAATGGAAAACCACAGTGATATGCAACTAAAGGCTACATCAAATGAGAAATCATTCAGCCAAAGTGGAAATCTGAAACACAACATGGGAACTCACACTGAAGAGAAAGAACATCAGAGTACAGTTTGTGAGAAATCATTCAGTGCAAGTGGAAATCTGAAATCCAACACGAATACTCACACTGGTGAGAAACTGTATGAGTGTAGTCAATGTGGCATGTGTTTTGGTCAAAGAAGCCACTTGACCAGCCACAGGAAAATCCACTTGGAGGAGAAAGAGTATCAGTGTACAATTTGTGATAAATCATTCACGCGTAAGGGAGTTCTAAATAAACATATGAGAATACACACTGGGGAGAAAAAATATCAGTGTTTACTGTGCGAGAAATCATTCAATCAAAGTTCTCATCTGAAAACCCACATAAGAATTCACACCGGTGAGAAACCTTTTGAGTGTAGTCAATGCGGCAAGTGTTTTACTCAAAGTAGGTCCTTGAACGACCACATGAGAATCCACACGGGGGAGAAAGAACATCAGTGTGCAGTGTGTGAGAAATCATTTAGTCACAGTGGAAATCTGAAAATGCATATGAGAATTCACACTGGAGAGAAAGAATATCAGTGCACAGTGTGTGAGAAATCATTCAACAGAAGTGGAAATCTGACAAAACATATGAGAATCCATACTGGTGAGAAACCTTATGAGTGCAGTGTATGTGGTAAGTTTTTTAGTGACAGTAGCACCTTGACCAAGCACATGAGAATCCACAATGGGGAGAAAGAACATCAGTGTACTGTGTGTGAGAAATCATTCAGTCGAAGTGAATACATGAAAATACATATGAGAATTCACACAGGAGAGAAAGGATATCAGTGTACAGTTTGTGAGAAATCATTCAGACGTAAGGGAGATCTCAATAAACATATGAGAATTCACACTGGGGAGAAAAAATATCAGTGTACAGTGTGTGGGAAATCATTCAGTCGAAGTGAAAATCTGAAAACGCACATGAGAACTCACACCGGTGAAAAACCTTATTTGTGTAGTCAATGTGGCAAGTGTTTTACTCGTAGTAGCCACTTGACCAGCCACATGAAAATCCACACTGGGGAGAAAGAACATCACTGTACAGTGTGTGAGAAATCATTCATTGAAAGTGGACATCTGACAAGACACATGAGAATCCACACTGGGGAGAAAGAACATCAGTGTATGGTGTGTGAGAAATCATTCAGTCGAAGTGAAAGTCTGAAAACCCATATGAGAACTCACACTGGTGAAAAACCTTTTAAGTAAAGTCAATGTGGCAAGTGTTTTAGTGACAGCAGAACCTTTACTAACCACATGAGAATATCCACACTGAAGAGAAATAAATAACAGTGTACATGAGAAATCATTCAGTCATAAGGGAAATCCGGCAAGACACATGACAGAGAGCACAGTAATAAGTCGTTTGGTCGTTAGAATCGACTCACATTTTGTCTATACGACCTACAATTTCAAGTGACTGAGAAATCGGGCGCACTAATGTTTTGGGGGACGCATTATCGCTAATTTGACAGAAATCATCATGCTGTTTTCATAACATCGTGCTTCCCTCAGCGCCGCCATTTTGTTCACATCACGTGACCCATGTGTGGCGTACAAAAACAAGATGACGTTCTGTTTATGGTTTTCCTGTTAAATTATCGATTTTCAACAAACATGCATCAAATTTCAGATGTAAGACGTAAGTACTATTGCATTTTCTTGGAATCAATCTTGGAAGATGATATTTTTAATTTACAGAGACAGTTTTATTACAGCGTCACACAGTTGTTAGATCTACACAACGTTCTAATTCTTATATGTCGTTCGCCGCTCTCTGTCTTTCGCCGCTCTCAGTCTTTTAGCAAAATCATGAGTATGTTAAGGGTTATCACAAAAACTAGTCGATCCAAGACTAATGAGCCAGTGTTGTTGACCATGGAACGCCTGCTCCTTGTTCTAGTAGCAGTACTAGTACGCCCTTATCTAGTGGTGTCGTTGATACACCTCCCCCTCCTAGTGGCACTGGATATTGATGATGAGGGTTTCGATGATGAGTTTGATAATGAGATGAGTGAAGAGGATGTGCTCAAGTATATGAATCTAATGTGACTGATGACAGTTATCATAATATGCTGTCCCCATGCCTTTTTGTTGCTGTTGTTGTTGTTATTTGTGTTGCATGTGACAGTAAATACCTGAATTCATATAATCAGTGTTGTTATTCATAGTTAGTAATTAATTTTCGGACGACCCAGAATATTACCCGGGACGACCTACGTTTTGAGGTAGGTCGCCCGGCTGGGCAAGCTACAATTTTGAATTACTGTGCTCTCTGACATGAGTATTCAAACTGGAGAGAAAGAATATCAGTGCGTCAGATATCATTCAGTCAAAGTGCACGACTGATATACCACATCATAACATACACAGGTAAACCTATTGTATGTAGAGTTTGTGATAAACATTTCTCTCGTAGGTCTGCTGTGGTTACTGATATGCACACTTACACTTGTGATCAGTGTGAGAAATGTTTTGCTCAAAGTTCTGATCTGAAAATCCAAAAGTGCACACACCCTGGTGAGAAGTTTTACTGCGATATTTGTCACAAATCATTTACCCTTGGAAAGGCACCATATCAGGGCACGAAATCAGGATTTGAGTAAAGGAGCATTTGGCTCCTAACTCTGAATATCTGGGAGCCAATTCTAAACGCAAGGGGCCACCATTTCATTTACTATATAAAGGGCATAGAATGCGATATTTTCGATCAATTTGCATAAAGTCGATGTAGTTGAAGATGATGTCACCTAATGTTAGTTTATTAGATTGATTTCTTGTTATCATTTCTGTAAATTTTAACAGGGCCCCTCGCATAGAAAAATCTAGGGTTTTAAATAAATATGCCTGTAACTGCTACTCATGATGTACCCAGTACAATGTATTATTACTATTCACATAATAAGAAGAAAAAAATATTAATTAGAAATATTCATAATTATTTTTATTGTTCTTGTATGTAAGATACAAATAATTAGGTTGGATAAGCCATTTCAAATTCAGGGAGCAAAAGATTGATTAAAAGCAACAATTGAGAAAAATGCTATGTGGCCAATACAAGTGGTTTACTAGTAGCAATAAAGACTTTTTTCTCAACCATTAATGGTCATGGTTTAACTATACTACAGAAGCTTATCATTCTTATTTAATACAATGAGCTTTCAAAAGCATTAATTATATTAAGTAGTGGATAAATTTACATAACAACTGGACTATAACAGGAATATTATGCACACTGTATACCGGGTATATACTGTACATGGGTTACTTTGGCCAGCTGCCAACTACTGGCAGTTGCTAACAGATCTGTATTACAAAATCAATATTGCTGCCTAAGCTCCCATTAGTCTACAAAGTGGTGAGCAGCTGGCAACAGCAGTTGTTAGGTGCAGCAAACCAAACGTGCTGCTTCTATAAAGAGCTTGGCTGCTGTGTCTGCCCGGGAAATCCATATTGCTCACAAGCAGTATATTACACAACATGATTAAGTTAACGGCGCCGATATATTTGTTTTTGAAATGACAGATATCATAATAAAATGGAGATTAGTACTAAATTGAAAGCTGTTTTTGCACAGTCGCATTTGGCGACCACAGTTTAATTTCTAGGAGCATGCAATATTTTCTGGGAGCCTATGGCGAGCTGCTGGTCGCCATTTCATGCCCTTTCATGTCATATTATGACTGTGCTTGCCAAGAAGTGAGCTGTTATTTCTCCTCAATTGTGTTTGGATACTTGGATAATGTGAATACTTTCCACCTTGAGATCATTGACAAATTTAACATTAAAGATGCCAAGTAATTCTGAACCAATCAATTTAAAGACTTGAAATATCCAAATAACTAACCTGTATCTTTATTATGGAGCAATGAACTTTTTTGTACATATCTTGTGTTCATTTTTCTATTTACTAAGTCAATGGTAATCATTCAATAGCCTTGTTTTAAATTCTGTGGATATCCTGCAATGAACCTGGGCACTGGAGACCTACATCAATGCGTTTTTTTTAAATACAATGTGTCATAAATGTAATCTACTTGTTAACTCATTATGTTTTGGTGATTGGATTAAATTATTCCTGTAGGATAGAGAAGAACTTGAAAAAAAAAATCCTAAAACATTAACACAATGAAAAAAACCCACTATATATAATATATAAACATTTTGATAATTCTGCTCTTTTTAGTCTTACTATCACTTAGATGTGATGGAACGTATTTTGGAAGTGACAAACGACACTTGTTGCATCAGTGTTGTTTCTTATGCTCGAAGATGTTGTCCATATAATACAGATGATACTGCCCTTCGAGAAAAGTGCATAAATTTAGGGATTACTCTTGCCCGATTTTTGAGTGACTCTGGTCGGTATTGTTGTGCTAGGCGAATTTATTCTGCAGCGCTGCAGTCAACTAAATCAACAAATCTACCTCATAAGTTGAACCTTTCGCTTGAAATTTGCTTGGGGCTTGTTCATGTGAACACTGCCAATTGTGAATACAATGCAGCTGAGTTGAGTTGGAGAGAAGCTACTTCGTATATGGCAAAGGTGGAAGAGACAGGCAAACCAGTCTGCAAAGCTTTATTTTATGCGACATATGGTGCACTGTTATACTCTGTAACATATTATGATCGAGCATATAGGTACTGCAGTCGGGCTTTAAAGGAGATTCAACAAAATGACCTCTCACCCAGTGTTAGGGTGTATATCTTTCGGCAGTGTGCTAAAGTTTGTGTTGTAGAAAGACAATTTAAAAGAGCAGAAATTTTAATAAAGTATGCAGTGCAAGTTGCAAGGGACAAGTTTGGTATTAAGCATCATAAATATGCTGATGCCTTGCTGGACTATGGATTCTATTTGAAAAATGTAGATGCCATTCACGAGGCTGTGCAGGTTTATCAAGCAGCTTTAGACATACGGGTTAGTGTGTTTGGTGGCAATAATTTACACGTGGCTGTGGCTCATGAAGATTTGGCATATACTTTATATGCTCGAGACTACAAGATGCTCCGTTGTTGAGTACATTTCAAGATGCTAGGTAATTTGGAAGATCAAGGAACATTAACAAACGACCATCCGGCTATGAACCAGACCGGTCTTATGTGTCATAGTCGGGCGTGCTACCGTTACACCAACCTCCCGAGACGAAGGAATCACGCTTCAACTTCGACCATATGCTTCCAGACACACATGTCTGACACCTTCGCTATATTTAGCTTGTGCCACTCTTCATCGACATGCACACTACTGACTACGTTTGTTAGCATGCTGTGATACAGGATGTCATGCAGGATGCATTGTGTCTCTGAAGTACTTTGTTTACAGACTCCCCCAACTTCCTTCTCCTCTACAACCAGCTCACTTATGTGACGATCTCAATTTCACAACAGCCTCCTAGGGGTTGGTATTCAACCTATCCCACTAGGGATCCGGGCACTACCCAGAGCCGCCATCACCATGTGACGATCTCGCTTTCACAACGGCCCTAGATGACTGTATTCAACCTATCCCACTAGGGATCCAGGCACTACCCGGAGCCGCCATCACCTAGTGCTACTGGCTGCGTTGGAGAGTGAGCTGGGGAGTTTCCATACTACTTAGTACCCAGGGACACAGGGTTATCAGATCAGGAATTCTCCCCTGAGACGACCGTCCCATAGTCAGCTTTTCGGTGACCGAGAGACCTGTAAGAATTCGCAGATCTAACTTTCCCATCATCCAGATCACACATACCCAACTATCTGAGTTCGAAATTCCCGGCGGTAGCCCCCTCCCCCAGTGTCTTACACACGGGGCCAGTCCCACTGGACTAATGGACAATTTCACAATTTCACAGGGCGATACCCGGTGGCTTTACCGAAGCACCCGGGTCCGTATCTTCCACCAATTGAAACGAAAGTCAGTGTTGCTTGTAAAGGTAATTTGGAAGATCGTGGAACTGTTAACCTCCCGGCTATGCTCCCGGTCTATGTCATAGTCGGGGACCAGACAACCCGAGGCGAAGGAATCACGCTTCACAGCGGGAACATGTCTGACCCATATACATTGTGCCAACCTCCCGACATGCACACTACGACTACGTTTGTTAGCATGCTGTGATACAGGATGTCATGCAGGATGCATTGTGTCTCTGAAGACTTTGTTTTACAAAAGATTTTACCCCAAAGGACTTGCTTCATCTTCATTCATTTGGGCTCGTTCAGCAAAGTTCGTGAGGACAATTTTTTGACGGCAGGAAATTTTTTTACGGGAATCTAGGAAGATTATATAATTCAATGGGAAATTATAAAGAAGCAGAGAGGATGCTTTGTAAAGCTATGGAAATGAAAGAAAGGATCCTGGGTGTTGATCATTACGAATACGCCCTATCAATTGACCACCTAGCTTCGCTATACACATATGGCATGCAAAACTATGGACTAGCGGAACACTTATACAAGCTAGCTGTATCAATCGAGCGTAAACTATTTGGACCAGGTTATAGTGGACTTGAGTATGCTTACAGGGGTTTGATAGAACTTTACAGAGCTACCGATTGTTTCACAAAAGTGCATGAATATCGTGATAAACTGCAAGAGTGGAAGGAGATTCGGGAAAGGTCGCAGCAAAATGCTGGCCAGCCACTTGACCTAGAGAATCAAGGAGAAATGCCAGATGTTGTTGCACGTTTTTTTCAGAACAAAATCTTCATAGCGCGCTGCTCAGTCTCAAAACTTATAGAGTAAAAGCTACTCCATTAGTAATGTCCTATAACATTATATATACGATAAGCCATCACATAAATCACCAATGGAGACGAATTGTATCAACATATATGTGACATGCGTATTCCGTAATGGCTAGAAATGTTAAACATAGGCATGCGCAGGTTTAGTAGGACTAGAATAACCCTTCTGTATCAGATTTCACATTTATATTCTACATATATATATGGTAAAAACAAGTATTCTATTTGTGGTAATTAGATAGGTCGGTTTTTGTTACTTTATATTATGTGTCTCAATTCACTCACACAATAAATAAATATGTTGTCTACTCTGTTTCTAGTTTTGATTTATTCTACGTACTGTTCCAACTGTTACTCAATTGTATTTTGAATATAAATACCATAGGTCAAGGGCATGGCATGTACAATAAATATAGTGCTGAAACTAAATTGATCAAATTACCTGTGCATCTTTGCCTTAAAGTACCGAGAATTGTGACACATGTACACTGCAAAATCCTGCCCATATGAGGTACTTGTCATGACTGCATTCACATAAACCCAAACGTTGTCCAAATGTTATCAATTTGGGTGGAACACTTCTCACAAATGTACGTGATTATATATATTAAAAAAATCCTCTACTCCATATTCTTCGTTGAACAAATTCATTAGCTGTGTTAATTACATAATACAATACTTTCATAGCAACAGATATCATAAATTTATAATTTACGAATATATATCTCAATATTTCAGCAACACATCGGTTTGCCATTTTGAAACAAGAGTCAAATCTCTTCCTTGAAACATGGTCCATCTTGCTTGCCGGATAAATAGACATAGACAAAACCGGGTGAGTTTGTATTATGAATCATTTTATAGGACGAGTTCTTGCGGCGTATCACATCGAGCCTGATACACCACAAGAACGAATCCTGACAAAATAATTCATGTTACACAACGAACCAGGTTTTGTAGCGATAACCAATGAAATTACATGACAAAAGAAAATAATACTAGTTATTGGTTCCACTGTCTTTTAAATACTGTCCAAATTACATGCACAAATATAAGTTAAAAAATAAATATCATTTCTGGCATAAAACAAATGAAGGTCAACACGAGGGGACATGCAGCTGGAAACTCCCCCCGCGCCCAGCAGTGACGACTTATGACGCCATTCGTTTGTGATCAAGACAAGAGAGTTTGCCGAAAGCTCAATGTATTTTGCTTTTTATCTATTATCCTGTTTGAAATAAACCAATATATCTATCAGATCCAGGATAAATGAACTTCCATCAAACTAATCGACTTGTGATGCTGTCTTTACAAATAGTATCTTTAAATTTAACATAAGACCC
>CM032661.1:46289722-46301355 GCA_019095985.1 Streblospio benedicti
CCCCCAGGGGCTGGGGGGTTTTCACCGGGGGCGGGGGCCCCCTTTGGGGGGCGGGCGGCTCCCCGGGGGGATCAACCTTGGGGCCCTGGCCCCTGGGGGCCCTGGGGGGGGGGGGGGCCCAAACCTTTCCCCGGGGCCGGGGGCCCCGTGGGATGTCCCGGGGGGTTTTTGTTTTCCCCGGGGTTTTTTGGGGAGATTGGTGGGGGGGGCCCGGGTTGGCCCCATCGGCACCTTTATATCGGCGTCGCGTTTCGTAGTAGATAATAATGGTAGGGCTGGCTTTAAAGTGGGTTGAATTTGAAGGCTATTATGGTCAGAAGAACGGGGAGAGCTTGCTTTTTAATGCGGGTATAATGAGGGAACTATTATGGTCAGAAGAACAGCTTACCTTGCATACTGTGGTGATAATGTTGGATGAAGGTTGCTATACCAGACGACTCATCACTGGTGGACGTAATGGCGTCTTTGGGCGTGGCTCTGGCAGACGCAATCTTGATGTGATGGCAGCTGTCCTCTTTGTTCCACGAGCTGAGAGTGGAGTCTCCCTGTTGGCGTGTCGCTGCTGTGACGATCTGCTGTTGCTTTGGGCGTGGTTGGGTAGGCGCACGATGCAATGATGAATCTGATCTGCTGCTTTGTTCGGCGGCTGCTGTGATGATCTGCTGCTGCTTGGCGAGTCGGCGACGTCCTGCTGTGATGATCTGCTGCTGCTTTTGGGCGTGGTTGGTTAGCCGCACGATGTGATGACTCTGTTTCTTTGTTCCGCGGAGATTAGAGTGAAATCTCCTGTGGCTTGCAACGAGTCGACACGGGCGTCGCTGCTGTGATGTTCGGCTACTGCTTTAGACAATGACTTTGGCAGACGCACAATGTGATGACTAATTATGATCTGCAAGTAGAGATGAAATAGGAAAGGTCGTGACAATCCCAACATCTCCTCCAATGTGGAACTGATAATAACACGTCCATTCACTACTAGGTTTATTCCATCTCTGCCCGTCATGGCTTCCCTCGCTCTGAGCTAGCGTCCCTTAGACTCTAGCCCTCGCTGTGCTCATGCAGTGTGGCGGTGACTCATTAGTGTTTAAAATGAAAGATAGAAACATAAGAATACAAACCATTCAAACAATGTTTCATGATGATGAAAATGTGGATAGAAATATCACAAAACAAAACTAACCATGAATTTGTGCCACTGTTTGAATCAAATTGGTTTGATAATTTTTCTCATAATGACATTGAAAAACTTCAAAATGAAGATCCTATAATAGGTGACATTCTGAAATTAAAGAAAGAGAAAAATGATCCGCCGGATAAAGATATTTTAAAAGATAAGGACAGAGAATTCATAATTCTTTGTCAGAGATGGAAACATCTAGAAATACATGGTGACATATTATACAGAAAGTACATGTACTGTAAAAGTGGGAAACAATGGTTACAAATTGTTGTTCCATCAAAAATGAGAAATGATATTCTACAATTGATACATAATCATAAGACTGCAGCACATGTAGGTCAAAATAAAGTTTTTGATAGATTACAAAGGCACTTTTATTGGCCTGGATATAAAGCTGATGTTGACAGATGGTGCTTGAAATGTAAAATTTGTGAGCAGATGAATGAAAAACTTGATCCTAAGAAAGCTCCATTACACTCTAAACCTTCGTTTCACAGAATGGATCGAGTATCCATTGATATAATGAAAGTTCCAACTAGTAATGATGGTCATATTGGAATAATGGTTGCGAGTTGTGAATTTACTAAATATAGTGAGTTCTATGCACTCAAAGAATGTTCAGCTTATACTTGTCTGACATTTTATGTACTCAGTTTTTTACTAGATTTGGCTATCCTTTACAATTACATTCAGATGGTGCAAAAAGAATTTTGAGTCTGATCTAGTGAAAGAATTATGTAAAATCCTTGACATTCATAAAACTAAAACTGCTCGTTACAGACCTCAAGGAAATGCTGTTATTGAAAGAAATAACCGAACTTGAAAAAAAAAATGCTCAGATCTGTAGTTGAGGAAAATCCAGATAGTTGGAATGAATTTTTACCATATTTGCAACAGGCTTTTAATTCTACGATACATCAAACTACAAAGTGTACACCAAATTTACTTATGTTTGGTACTGAAAATCGCACAGCCATTGAATTAGTTTATGGTGATGCTATATTAGAATCACCAAGACCACAATGTATTTCAAAATATGTACAGTGGATTAGAGATGTCACAAGTGAAGCTTACGCAAAAGCCAGAAAGTATTTAGATAGTTCAATAGCAAGGAATAAAACATACTATGACAAAAACTGTAGAATGAGACATTTCAATGTTGGGAATTGGGTATGGGTACTAAACTCTCCAGATTTAAAAATAAAAACTGGAAAAAGATGGATTGGTCCATATCTTGTAGTGGGAAAACTGGGTGATGTTGACTATGAATTACAAAAAGCTAAAAATGGTCATGTATGTATTGTACATATAGATCACATAAAGTTATATGAACATAATGATACACCACAATGTTGGTTACAATTAAAAAATGATAAAAGTACTGTTAGTACACAGACAACTGAACAACTAATTTAGAGTTACGAATGAGAAATGAAATGTTGTGTTGATGTTTTTGTGTTGTTAGGATTGATGAAAAACTGAAATAGAAATATTAATTATTATTATTATTTTTTTAATATGAATGTCAATGCTAACACATTGATATAATGAAATAATGCCATTGTTCTGGAAACAGAATGATTAAATGCCAAACAATTCTAAATTACAGATGGATCCAGAAGTGTTGATTTATTGCGGCGAAGAAAATAACCTGGATTATGATATAGAAGATGGGGAAGTTGTCGACAATGTACGAGAGGTACCGGGGACATCAAAAATTCTAAGAGAAGAAGATGTCGGTGTTTTAGTGAAAGAAAGGGGGTTCGAGGAGGTGCAGGGAGGATACAAGTGTTTCTGTGGGGCAAAATGTAAAAGAATGGGGGCCCTGCAGAGACATTGGAAACATTCGCATTCACAGAACATTGAAAAATTTCGATGTTTGGATTGTCATATGACAACGGTAATAGAATTCGACGTAATCCGACATGGGCGAGAGAAGCATGGATGGGATGAGGGAAGAGTGAACCTTTTTCGATCCAGCAAACCATTTGTGGGGGATAACAAATTTTATTTGAGTCCAAAGGGAAGGGTGGGGCCAGAAGTAAAGAAAGTGGGTCGTCCTAAAGCTGCAGAAAAAAGGGAAATTGAGGATAAAGAAAATGAAGTAGATCATAAAGTAATACAGAAAGAAACTACACATACAACTGAACAACATGACAAGGTTAAAGTAATTGAAAATACAGGAGAACCGAGAGTAAAGAAAAGAAGAATGCAGATGATTTTAGAACAGCCGGAGCCACACTGTACAGAACTGATAACAATTAAACGGAGGTTAAAAGAGGCGATGGCAGCAAGAGAATTAGCGATAAGAAATGTGGAGGAACTTCATAATGAAGAAAAACGATGTTATTTGCAGAAAGAAAAAGTGAACACAGAGGACTTAAGGAAGGAAAATAAAGAACTGAGGGAGGAAAATCAAAGGTTGAGGGATTTCATAAAAGCAATGATGAGCAATAAGTGATGACTGTGACAATACATTAATACAATTTTTTTTTTTTTTTTGTGTGTGTTTTTCTAAGTTAATGAGGCAATGAACATGGACATGAGTCGTGGATATGGAAGTCATGGAGTGCTAATGATGAGTTGTAAGTTGTTAATATATATATATATGACTTTTAATAGATACTTTTATTGACAATTATAATATTGATGAGTATTAATGATGTAATTAACATGGACATGAGTCGTGGATATGAAAGTCGTGAAGTGCTAATGATGAGTTGCATGTTAATATATATATATGAGGTTTAATAGATAATTTTTTATGACAATTATAATATTGATGAGTATTAATGATGTAATATAACATGAACATGAGTTGTGGATATGTAAATTCGTTATAAAGCGCATTAATGATGTTTAGATATTGCATGTCATTGTATATATTTTATTTTATCAGTATTATAGCATATTGGTTCAGTTATGGCATGGTTTTGGTATTATTATATTATGATAGACATATAGTAGTATTACTGTAGGTTTAAATGTTCATTGGATAGGTAAATTGGATTCAGATATGAAGTTTAATATTGATTGGTTTAGTAATGTATGGTTTGTTTAGATATTGGTATTGGTTGATGGAGTTGATGATATAGGTAAACTAAGACTAGGTTTAGCATTACATGCAGAAGATTCCTATATGTAACCTGGTATGTTGGAGTTTTAGTATTGGTTGTTAGGATACTGGTTTTGCGTTGAGAGAATTTTATTGATGACTAGGTAAACTTAGGTTTAGCATTACATGCAGATAGATTCCTATATGTAACCTGAGTTATTGTTTTGATATTACTGGTTTTGCGTTGAGAGAATTTTATTGATGACTAGGTAAACTTAGGTTTAGCATTACATGCAGATAGATTCCTATATGTAACCTGAGTTATTGTTTTCATATTCTGGTTTTGCGTCACGAGGACGTGACTAATTCAAGTAAGGGGGGGTGTACTGTAGTAAATGAGCTTTATACATGACAGTTTGACTGTGTATGGAGTTAAACTATATTGTACTGTTAGTCATTATATTAGTAGAAGTAATGTAGTACTTACAAAATATATTGGGTTTAGTTAAATGAATTATAAAGCTTATGGTAATATTCAGCCAATGTTTACAATATTTAAATACTACCTTTCCGGGTACTGAATTGTCATGCGGGGCATGATGGGATATATTGGGACACAGCTGACATGTTATTGTGCATCTGGTTACTATAGTAATGCAGAGAATTATAAGTGTATAAAAGCAAGACGTGAAGATGAAAATGCGGACTAATTAAGTTGGAAACAACGAGGAAACTTAACCATTGTGGGATTTAATTGTACAAATGTAAGTTGAATGATTATTATTATATATTAGAAGTTGTCAATGTGTAATATTGTTTTAACTGTCACTTGAAGCTATTGTTTACAATTTGAACGTGTACAATAGATGATAATAAACTTATGAATGACAATTAACCTAAGTCAAATGGAAGATTAGTGTTGTAAAACCTGTCTTCAGCTATGTCTATGGTGGTAGAAATATGCTTGTCAAAATGATGTGAGAGAAGCTTGAAAATATAGCAACGATCCGTGAAATATAGTGAAAGCCCCTCATACAGCGTCCAACCTTTCATACGTTTTTTCTCAACCTTTCTTTCAAGTTTTCAGGTGGAATGGCAGCAGACCAAAGAAAACCTTGTGAGAGGTTAAAAAGCTATGGGGTTACTTTCATAATATTAAGCTCTCAATACATACGTTTTTGATAATTTTGATAAACTTGAGCTGATGAATATTCCACACAAACAACACTTCAATGTAGCACTGAAATTAAATACATTGTCCATGTGACCAGATCATCACAGTAGCATCTGTCAATATAAACCCACCCCCATAAATGCTGCCAACGATCTGTTCTGTGTATGGCAAGATGACACACACTGATGCACACTGTGGCCCATAGACGTCGACACGCTCTAGCCCACCAGTCTCCTCAGTGACACATCCCAGGTGCTGGCTGCTGCTCGTCAAACCTGCACCAAAATAGTTTTTTTTTTTGTAATTTGGTATTATTTAAAAAAATCTACCTACAAATCTATAATTCAAACAGTGTATTCAATGTATAGATTAAATCTTACCCAGTTTCCCTTCACATGTAATAATCCACGGAGAGGAAATACACAACAAAAAACCGCACATATTTAATGGAAAACTCCATATTGAAGCTCATAAAACACAATATGTTATGCACTCACAAATATATCACCGAATCTATGATTATTATTTAATGCATCATGTAGCGATATATGAGTGTATTCCAAGGAGGCAATAATACTTTCAAACTGATGAATAGAGATCGCTTGAAAACATGCATTTAAAGGCAACTTCCTTTTTAAAACTTACTGAATGTCAAAATATACCATGGGTGAAAGGAATCTGTTCTGCACTATTGGCAAACTTTTAAATAAAAACTTTTCAGCTCGTTTTTTTATATTTACCATATATGCTTGCCACGAGTTGTGCCTTTCAATTTTATCATTTATACGTGCAACCACTATTCAGCTATGTTTAGTGGGTTGTTTATTAAAAACATGCAGAGCATGCTGCTTCGAATCTATATTGTAGGATTTGATCACGAGATTGTAGTGTCAATTGTAAAATTTAGCGTGCTGAGGTTTGAATCATGCATTAGCATGCTAAATTTTAAGGTTGTCACAACAATCGAGTGGTCAAATACCATTCCATCATGAATAAAAGACACGCTAAACGAGTGTCTGATTCGTTTTTATTTTGAAATAAGTGATATTGCGATGTTAGTTTGACCAGCGGCTGTACAAATAATGTCAAGTCACTAGTCTAGTCTAGCCTGTGGTCTCCGCGCATGCAGTCAATCGTACAATTGAGCACACTATTTAACCAATCAGAATAGAGTATTGGCGGTGATTTATACACGGAATGATAGAATGGTAGATGCATGAGCAGAAAGTATCACAGCTATAAACAGCTATATTTTCTATCGTTCTAATTTTATACATCTTCTTCCAATATAAATCACTGTGCTAATGCACATTGAAGAAGGTTGTAGATCTACAAACTGGCTTAACAAGTCAAAATGATTGCATGGCTTCAAAAATGTCTATAGGAATTATAACTGATACACAAGTGTGTGACAACATCATTATTGTGACAATGGTGTATACCTTCGAATATTTCAATAGAAAATATGTGTCAATTATTAGCCATTGTCTTACTACAGGTAAGATTTTTGATGAAAGTTGCACTCAGGTTGCCTACTTGCTCCACCAATAGTTATTTATCGATATAAATACACACTAGCAAATAACTATTCTAATACTTATCAGCATTTCAAATAGTTATGTGACAGAGGAGAAAACTGTCAGTGGATATTATACCACGCTAATGTGAATGAATGTTGTCTGCTGATTGGCGGAGTCCAAAAACAGACAATGTATATTTTTTCCATATACCACACCCGATCTGTGTACTTTTTTCATGACAACAGAGACCATCACTCTCTAGGTAAAGCAGGAACAACCATACTCAAGTATTACACAACCACCAACACACGGTGTTATTACATTAAAAACTGGCTATTAGAGAGTCTGATGGGGTAAGAAAGTCTTCCCATCACTGAGCTGTACCTATTACTGAAAACATGTTAGTATCAAAACACAGTCTGAGCCAATCAGGAAATTAAAACGAGTCACTAATTGCAAGGCAACTCATGTATCATAAAACATAGATTTTAGTGTACAGTATAAAACATGTTATGTGGGTAAAGCGACGCCGCCGCCGCCGCCGCCGCGACGACGACGACGACAATATATGTTTAGATCAAATCTTACCCAGCTTAAATCAACAAGTGTCACTAATTTTACGATAAATCCACATTTGGCAGCACGTGACAGAAGTGGAAGTCATATGGTGACAAAGAGAAGTCTCAGGCGATGGACATTGAAAATGTCCGAAAATATTCAGACACTTATAATAAGTTTTTATGGATTCATCGCAAAATTAGTGATACTTGTTGATATGAAAAAGAAATCCAAGGAATCTCTTTACAAACTTACCCAGCTTCCCTTCACACGTAATCCAAATGGGGTAAACACACAACAAAAACCGCACATATTGAATGGAAAACTCCATGTTGAAACCGACCAAACACAATATATTATGCGCTCACAGAACTTATGACTATTACGTAATGTATCATGTACTGACATATGACTGTTCTTAGCAGACGATATCGCCAAACTGCTGATGCCTTGGTGGGGAAGTTGTCCCGATGGTGTTTAAAACACGATATTTATTTTCGTAATAGTCGCAAATTGCGTAACATGCAAAATTCGGAAAAGATGGGAAATGCTACGAAATACGCCGGGAAATAAGTGGGACATCCCTTAAATACAGATATGCTTGCCACGAGTCGTGCCTTTTAAACTTTATCATTTATACGCGCAGCCACTATTCAGCTGTGTTTTGGGTTGTTTATTAAAACATGCAGAGCATGCTGATTTAAATCTATATTGTAACGTGCTGAAGTTCGAATCATGCATCAGCATGCTAAATTTTACGATGCCACGGTCAAATACCATTCCATCATGAATAAAAGACACGCTAAACGAGTGTCTGATTCGTTTTTATTTTGAAATAAGTGATATTGCGATGTTAGTTTGACCAGCGGCTGTACAAATAATGTCACGTTACTAGTCTAGACTGTGGTCTCAAGGAGATGCAGTCAATCGTACAATTGAGCACACTACTTAACCAATCAGAATAGAGTATTGTCGGTGATTTATACACGGAATGATAGAATGGTAGATGCATGAGCAGAAAGTATCACAGCTATAAACAGCTATATTTTCTATTGTTCTAATTATGTACATCTTCGTCCAATATAAATCACTGTGCTAATGCACATTGAAGAAGGTTGTAGATCTACAAACTGGCTTAACAAGTCAAACTGATTGCATGGCTTCAAAAAATGTCCATATGAATTATAACTGATACAAAGTGCGTGCCAACATCATTATTGTGACAATTGTGTATACCTCGAATATTTCAATAAAAAATATGTGTCAATTATTAGCCATTGTCTTACTACAGGTAAGAATTTTTGATGAAAGTTGCACTCAGGTGGCCACTTGCTCCACCAATAGTTATTTATCGATATAAATACACACTAGCAAATAACTATTCTAATACTTATCAGCATTTCAAATAGTTATGTGACAGATGAGAAAACTGTCAGTGGATATTATACCACGCTAATGTGACATGAATGTTGTCTGCTGATTGGCGGAGTCCAAAAACAGACAATGTATATTTTTTCCATATACCACACCCAATATGTGTACTTTTTCCATGACAACAGAGACCGTCACGCTCTAGGTAAAACAGGAACAACCATACTCAAGTACTACACAACCACCAACACACGGTGTTATTACATTAAAACTGGCGATTAGAGAGTCTGATGGGGTAAGAAAGTCTTCCCATCACTGAGCTGTATTACTGAAATATGTGAGTATCAAAACACAGTCTGAGCCAATCAGGAAATTAAAACGAGTCACTGATTGCAAGGCAACTCATGTATCATAAAACATAGATTTTAGTGTACAGTATAAAATACCCTATGTGGGTAAAGCGACGACAACGACAACAACAATATATGTTTAGATCAAATCTTAAATCTTACCCAGCTTTCCTTCACACGTAATCCAAATGGGGTAAACACACAACAAAAAACGCACATATTGAATGGAAAACTCCATGTTGAACCCGACCAAACACAATATATTATGGGATCACAGAACTTATGACTATTACGTAATGTATCATGTACTGACATATGACTGTTCTTAGCAGACGATATCGCCAAACTGCTGAATAGAGCATGAGAACGTGCATTTAAAGGCAACCTCATTTTTTAATGGTTAAAGCATGTTGAAACCAAGCATTGATAAAAGGAAACGGTTCTGCAAGATTAGCCAACTTATAAAGAAACAGTTACCTCGGTAAAGTTCATTGGACATTGGACGTTGGACATTGACATTCGCGGGTCAAAACTTTTGTCCAGCAGTGTAGCACATTTGGTTGAGATTTGATGACACTACCACTTACTTTTTTACACGGACTTAACGTTGCAGTCACCATTACGGGACCTTCAACAGAAGTGACTTCTTCTGCTCTTTCTTGAAGACGTCACATGGCGCTTCGTCTGACAGGTGGAATTCCCGTCAGACAGCAGATGGAAGAGGGTCGGGGGGATGCACTTGCCTTGGTTGAGGTTTAGCTGCGGTTGGTGCTTGTATATCTCTATTGCTTCTAAGATCTTCGCAGAGTCTTGGTTGAACAAGTGTGCTGTACTACTGGTGTGAATTTGTACAGCTGACTGAGAGGACAGAAGTGAGTCGTCCGGCTCAGAGTCAGCAGTGCGCGACCCAAAGATGTCAAAGGGGGCCGTCCATGCTGCAAGCCAGCTGGTGACCTTCCTGTGACTGGAAAAGCAGGCAGCACAAGACGACTGCCAAGCCCTTTGGGAACAGCTGCACCTGCTCAAGCAGAATAACGAACGCCTGGCCCGCGAGCAGAAGGACAGAGAGAGCGAGTGGGGCAGCGGGACGACGCCCAGAAAACTGCCCAAGAATCCAAAGAGGATGCCTCCCGCTACCGAAAGGAACGGGACCGTGCCAGGGACGAGAGGGTCAAGCTGAGGGCACAAGTGGAAAATTTAACCAGCGATCTCGAGGACTCACAGACCAAGGTCGCGCGGGTGCAGCAGCAATCAAGTAGGGACGCTCGATAACTCGCAACGCTGCGACCGGTCGCCTCCTACGATATTCCACAAGGCAAGATCAAGCTGGAGTATGAGCCAAGCCGAGGGGAGCTCATCTTGGCCTAAGAAGGGTCCTTGGCGAACATAGGCTCCCCCAGCAAGTAGAGGCCGCGTGGAAGGGGATTCAAGATGCCATGCGGGAGCAGCGTAACGACGTCGCACAGGCTTGTACGATGCTCGAAGGACACGCAGCAGAGACCCCAGAGTTTGACGTCTTCCCGGCCATGTACGCGTGTGTACGACAGGTGGCCTTCGACTTGGAAGACACCATGTTAAAGTGGATCGGCCCCATGTTCCTGGAGTGTTGGTCCCCAGGCGGAAACTCATCGAGGACGTGGCTGGCGTTCCCGGTCGAACGCGCCAAAGAGACCGCCCAGCTCCTGGAGGCTTTGGAGGCCACCAAGAAGGAAGCTGAGGCCGCACAGAAGCTCGCCGATCGTCGCACCCGTGATATGGACCGCACGTTACGGCAGAGCACAGCAAATGCAGACAGCCTGCGCGAGCTGGCCACAGGTATGTCTTACCTCATCCAGAAGATGAAGGAGCGTGATCTACAGAAGAGTGGAGCAACACCCCGAGAACTCCGTGACGCGGAAATGGAGTCCCATGTCGACGTCATGTTAGAGATGCTTCAAGACGTAGAGGATGCCGCTGCTCAAGCCATCAGGATGAAGTGTGAGACACCGACGACTTCGATTGCCGGAACAAGGGTTGCCGCGAAGAAGTCATCCGCCAGACAAGAAAAGACGTCCAGCGCGAGCTGATCTGGTGTGGATTCGCTGACGCGCAGCTTGGCTGCCTTGATGGAGATCGATGACCTCGAGCAGCTCTTCGCCCCACCGATCACTGCGCCTGTGTTGTACTGCATTGGGGACGCCTGAAACAGTGCGGTCAGCACCGGTGCGAAGTCCTTACTGTGAGAAGGCCCTTCGTGGAAACGGGTTGTCAACACCTACTCTGGCCCCCATTAGACAGGACTGATGGTTGTGCTGTTCACGTATAAAAGCCCAATACACAACGAGAAGGGTTTTTGAGGGGTTTTGATCAGTACCGTGTCCACTGGGGGTAAGACCCCCAGGGGGGGTTCGTAAAACGGCTTGTACACAGCACCGGGGGCACGGGA
>CM032661.1:46301455-46312010 GCA_019095985.1 Streblospio benedicti
ATTGTTTTACTGTAATATTTGTTAATGAAAATTTACTTGACTATAGAATTTAACAGCAAAGTTTAACATTTACAATTTCTAGTCACAATGCACCGCCCTCCATTTCTACACACATTATGCTGCTCTTCCTTTATTGTGTGAAATACGTCACACTCTCAATTCCTTGTGTGGTAAAGAGCCTCAGTATCATAATAGCGTCATCAGTAAAAATCATATGCATGGAATGGGCACATTGTTCATTTCCCAGTTGCACATAAAAACTGCACATGTGTCTTTTTTTATATGATTTTTAGACAAAAGTCCATGGGTACTTCTGGTGCATGTTATAAGCCCATTTAAAATCGCCTTTATTGGCATATCATTCAAAATGTGTGTTATACATAGCATTGATCATAGGCAGATCCAGTTTTTTGGAAAAGGGGGCGCACTTAAGGAAAGGGGGGCACGCTTTGGGATTTCATGAAAAAAACTATGTAAATGAAGTATTTTGGTGGGAAAAGGGGGGCGTCCCCTGCGCCCCCTGGATCTGCCTATGTTGATGGCTGTTACGCTGATAGACATTCGAAAATTAAGTAAATACATCTATTTGAGGCATGCATTCTTCATAATAGTGAGGTTCTCAACTTTGCTCCAATCACGGCCGTCTGCAAATTTGACCAAGGGCTTTTGCCCATAACTTCGTCAATTTTCACGCTAACTAAAATCCGGATACAAATTCATAATCCTCATTCAAAATTCTATTAGTCATCTTATTTCAGGCGTGCATTCTTCATATTGAAGTTCACAGGTATGTATGAATCGCAGCCTACACAGGTCGCCTCTAACGACCGGTCATCTTCGTCAATTTCAATCCTAACTAAAATCTGATTACAGATTCATACTCCTCACTGAAAATTCTATTACGAAAGTACTTTCCATGAATGACATAGAATAAGTGATACGCGAAAATTACCTTAGACTATTTAAAGTCGTGTTAGTCTACATGACGCTGGAAATAGTAATGAGATTATTGGTATTGATTAATTCTACTGCGCATCACGTCCCGCGCTTCTGGGAAGTGAAGAATAGCAAAGCCTCTTGATTATCAAATAGTTAGATCAAAGTCAGACAGTGAAAACACAAACATTCTCAGGGTCTTAGTCTGATGGCCAAAGGGGGGACATTTACAAGTGCTACTGCTTTGGGTGCATTGATGTAATAAACTAGATGGAGGTGTAAAATAAGATGAAATAAGATCCTTAAGTTTATGATTTTCTCAAGGTGTAAAGGTTAAAAGCTGGGACAACGGGTAATGAGTTTTATCATTTCGGAAACATGTTTTTAACATGTAATAAAAGTGTTTTGCCATGACGGTTGTACGTATACGGAATAGAGCCAAAGATAAGGGAAGCCAGGTCAGCCGATATAGGCGGTACTTATGTTCTAGTATATATTCTACCACTCCACAAATATGGAGATTTGCTGATACAGTGCTAACATATGTAATCACAATCTAAATGTTTTCACCAAATTTCTATATCCGAATTTGTCAATAAGTCAACCAGGAAGTCGTTTTCGATTGGCTGGATTAATTCTTCATTTGCTTAGCTAGTTATGTTTGCATTACCATAAAGACTATGGCATACTTTGTTCAGTATTTGTTTTTGGCACAACACAATGCCATATGAATATTCCACATTTTTGTATCTTTTCACACAGCTTTCAGTTAGAACAGTTCACGAACATCACATTATCCCTAAGACATGTAGGCAGACGTGTAGGCAGTGTATCTAGTTTCTCCCTCGGCAGAGATCCGTGCGTGATTAGAAGTCTATTAGATGTAAAGCAGGAGGCAGCTTGCATGTCAGTGGCATACACATGGTAAACACAATACACAAGTTTACAGTAATTGGGGTGAGTGCAGGAAAATAACAGAAAGGACTATTGTTGGTCATGTATACATTTCTTCCAATTGCATGACCACACATAGACGGTAATATCTGTCAACGTATTTTGAGTATTTTTCCATACTTAGTGGGTTTGTTGTTGTCAGGTCGTCTTACGCGTTACATAACACACAACATGCAGGTATTACTTGTGAAACTTGATCAGAAGGCCACAGCTTTCTGTCACAGAGTTGACTAGAAATGCTTTTTAGAACGCATACTTTCGTTGGCAAATTGTCAAAGCTTGACACAGATAATTTACAAAATGCATATCAACATTGAATCAAATTAGAATGTATTGAAAAGCGACATGAAATGGCTTTCTGAAAAGCACACTTTCATGGGTGAAGAATCTTTCTATTACTGCTTTTGACTAGTATTTATTATTTTCATTCTATATGACATAGCAATGTGTCCAGCATTCAATCCATATAGCCATGTGCACTTCATGTAAAAATATTTCCAGCCAGCTTCACCACTTTAACATAATCACTCCCCTCAATGACGTCATCAGTTGTTCACACTTGGTCTATAATCATCAATCTATCATCATTACTTGACTGTGGTAGCTACTATATATATATATCGCCTTGTGCAGTGTCTCCTAAGAGGGGGTCATATAGAAAAATGTGATTGGTGATTTGCCCTAAATGTGATTGGTGAATTGCCTGTATTTCAGTGTGTGTGAAATGTGATGAAAATGTGATGCAACCTAATCAATTACCATATCTGGTGATTGGTGAAAGACAATGAAATTTATTGGTGACCTTATTATTATTTGACCTTAGATAGGAACATGTGTATTTGAAATCCAAATAAAACATCATATTTGAACTTTGACCTCCCCTTCAAGGTCAAACAGGGGTCATTGTGGTCAAAATTTCATAAAATTGCTTTTATCTTGATTAGTAATAAAAATAATTTAGAGGAAAAACTTGCATTGACCTTAGGTCGAAACATGTGTATGTGGAGACCAAATTAAACATCAGATTTGACATTTGACCTCTCATTCAAGGCTACATTAATGGCTCAATTTCAGGAATTTTGTTCATTTTTATGTTTACATAAGAAATGAGCAGCTTTGAAGTATTGTTTGTTAATAATCCACGACAAATTACTTTTATTGATTTCATTTGTATTCTAGATAGGGATTACTTTTGTTTTATTTTGAATGATACTTTATTAACTAATTATGCAAAAATATACGGACTGAATTAATATGATAGTAAATGCCATGGTTAATCTCAAATATTTAAAAGCAACTAAAAGGAAAGCATGCTTTACATGTTTAAACATATACCAATAATAAATTAATTAATACATCCCAAAAATTGAATAATGACTAGAACTTTGTATACATAATAAAATGGGTAAATTGGAAATAAACATGGGATGAAAAGTTAGCAAATATAAAAACCAGCCAGCGTGTAAAAACACAAAAAGAGCTTTAAATAAAACACCCGTCTGAAGGATCTATTTGTGAACTGTTTCTTTACAAGTGGCCAACCTTGCATGAACCGTTTCCTTTTATCAATGCTTGTTTTTAGCATTATGTAAGTATTAAAAAGGGAATTTGCCTTTAAATGCGTGTTCTCAAGCTCTATTCAGCAGTTTGGCGATATCGTCTGCTAAGAACAGTCATATGTCAGTACATGATACATTACGTAATAGTCATAAGTTCTGTGAGAACATAATATATTGTGTTTGGTCGGTTTCAACATGGAGTTTTCTATTCAATATGTGCGGTTTTTGCTGTGTGTTTACCCCATTTGGATTACGTGTGAAGGGAAGCAGGGTAAGATTTGATTTAAGCATACATTGTTGGCGTCGTCGCTTTACCCACATAACTGTTGTTTTATGCTCTACACTAAAATCTATGCTGCAATTAGTGACTCGTTTTAATTTCCTGATTGGCTCAGTCCGTGATTTGATACTAACATGTTTTCAATAATAGGTATGGCTCAGTGAAGGGAAGACTTTCTTACCCCATCAAACTCTCTAATAGCCAGTTTTTAATGTAATAACACCGTGTGTTGGTGGTTGTGTAATACTTGAGTATGGTTGTTCCTGCTCTACCTAGAGCGTGACGGTCTCTGTTGTCATGAAAAAAGTACACAGATGTGGTGTGGTATATGGAAAAAATATACACTGTCTGTTTTTGGACTCTGCCAATCAACATACAGCATTCAGAGGTGTGTCACATTAGCGTGGTATAATATCCATTCACAGTTTTCTCCTCTGTCACATAACTATTTGAAATGCTGATAAGTATTGGAATAGTTATTTGGTGGAGCAAGTGGGCAACCTGAGTGCAACTTTCATCAAAAATCTTACCTGTAATAAGACAATGGCTAATAATTGACACATATTTTCTATTGAAATATTCGAAGTATACATCATTGTCAAAATAATGATGTTGGCACACACTTGTGTATCAGTTATAATTCATGTAGACATTTTTGAAGCCATACAATCATTTTGACTTGTTAAGCCAGTTTGTAGATTTACAACCTTCTTCAATGTGCATTAGCACAGTGATTTATATTGGAAGAAGATGTATAAAATTAGAACGATAGAAAATATAGCTGTTTATAGCTGTGATACTTTCTGCTCATGCATCTACCATTCTATCATTCCGTGTATAAATCACCGCCAATACTCTATTCTGATTGGTTAAATAGTGTGCTCAATTGTACGATTGACTGCACGCGCGGAGACCACAGTCTAGACTAGTAACGTGACATTATTTGTACAGCCGCTGGTCAAACTAACATCGCAATATCACTTATTTCAAAATAAAAACGAATCAGACACTCGTTTTGCATTTTATTCATGATGGAATGGTAGTTGTGTGGCGATAGGGATGACTTTGCTTTTGCCAACTCTTCCTTACTTACTCATTGGTTGTGTGGAGTAAATCTCTCCTTATGTCCTGGAGCCTGCATGGGGAGGGAATCTACAGAAAAGAAGTAATGTGATATTAACGTTTTTTTTTTTATCTGGAAAGCAAAAAACCACCCAGGAATTGGAACTGTTGGTATCAAACTTTTTAACACCATCATCAAACATTTACGTATGTGTTTTTCTGAACACCTACAGTAAAATGCGGTGTTGTCAGGTCGTCTTACGGGTTACATAACACGCAAATATGCAGGTATTATTTGTAAACTTGATAAGTAGGTCACTGCTTTCTGTCACAGAGTTGATGAGAAATGCTTTTTGAATGCATGCTTTAGTAGGAGAAATGCCAAAGCTTGACACAGGTGATTGTCAAAATGTATATTAACGTTGAATCAAATTAGAATGTGTTGAACATCGACATTAAATGGCTTTCTGAAAAGCACACTTTGATGGGTGAAGGATCTATCTATTACTGCTTTTGACTAGTATTTATTATCTTCATTCTATACGATATAGCAATGTGTCAAGCATTTAATCTATATATCCATGTGCACTTCATGTAAAAAATATTTCCAGCCAACTTCACCACTTTATCATCATCACTCCCCTCAATGACGTCATCAGTTGTTCACACTTGCTCTATAATCATCAATCTATCATCATTTCTTGACTGTGGTAACTATATCGTCTTGTGCAGTGTCTCATAAGAGGGAGTCATATAGAAAAAATGTGATCGGTGATTTGCCCTAAATCTTGAGCGTGATTGGTGAATTGCCTGTATTTCTGTGTGTGAAATGCGATGAAAATGTGATGCAACCTATTTAATTACCATTTTTGGTGATTGGTGAACGACAATGAAATTTATTGGTGACCTTATTATTATTTGACCTTAGATAGGAACATGTGTAAATGTGTATCTGGAATCCAAAGAAAACATCAGATTTGACCTTTGACCTCCCCTTCAAGGTCAAACAGGGGTCATCGTGGTCAAAATTTCATAAAATTGCTTTTATCCCGATTAGTAATAAATTAAGAGGAAAAACTTGCATTGACATTAGATCGGAACATGTGTATGTGGAGACAAATTAAACATCACCAGATTTGACCTTTGACCCCTCATTCAAGGCTACGTTAAGTGGGTCAATTTAAGGAATTTTGTTCATTTTTATGTTAACAAAAAGAAATGCGCAGCTTTGAAGTATTGTTTGTTAATAATCCATGACAAATTACTTTTTATTGATTTCATTTTGTTAGATAGGGATTACTTTTTTGTTTTATTTTGAATGATACTTTATTAACTAATTATGCAAAAATATACGGACTGAATTAATATGATAGTAAATGCCATGGTTAATCTCAAATATTTAGGATCAACTAAAAGGAAAGCATGCTTTACATGTTTTAAACATATACCAATAGTAAATTAATTAATACAACCCAAAAAATTGAATAATGACTAGAACTTTGTATAAATAATAAAATGGGAAAATTGGAAATAAACATGGCACGAAGAGTTAGCAAATATAAAAACCAGTGAGCGTGTAAGAACACAAAGAGAGCTTTAAACACCCGTCTGAAGGATCTATTTGTGAACTTTTTATTTATAAGTTTGCTAAACTTGCATAACAGTTTCATTTTATCAATGCTTGTTTTTAATATTCTGTAAGCATGAAAAAGGAATTTGCCTTTAAATGCACGTTCTCACGCTCTATTCAGCAGTTTGGCGATATCGTCTGCCAAGAACCGTCATATGTCGTTATATGATACATTACGTAATAGTCATTAGTTGGTTTAAACATATTTTATTTCAGAAATGAAAAAGGATTCGGCATGGCAAAATGCGACTTGAGCCGTCTCTAGTCATTAGTTCTGTGAGAGCATAATATATTGTGGTCGTTATATGATACATTACATAATAGTCATAAGTTCTGTGAGCGCATAATATATTGTGTTTGGTTGGGTTCAACATGGCGTTTTCCATTCAATGTGTGCGGTTTTTGTTGTGTGTTTACCCCATTTGGATTACGTGTGAAGGGAAGCTGGGTAAGATTTGATGTAAGCATATATTGTGTCGTCGCCGTTTTTCGTCGTCGGCGGCGTCGGCGGGGGCGGCGGCGCGTCGACAAACATGTTTTTATACTGTAACTTGATCCTGGCTTAGACTGTATCAGTTATAATTCCTTTGGGAAGACTTTCTTACATTTTTGAAGCCATGCAATCATTTTGACTTGTTAAGCCAGTTTGTAGATCTAACCTTCTTAAATGTGCAATTCTAATAATGGACACATATTTTCCATTGATTGGAAGAAGATGTATAAAATTAGAACGATAGAAACTATTGAGTTGTTTACAGCTTCTTCAATGTGCATTAGCACAGTGATTTATGCTCATTAGAACATCTACCATTCTATCATTCCTCATGTATACCATTCTATCACAAACAATACCAACAATACTCTAATCTGATTGGTTAAGTAGTGTGCTCAATTGTACGATGGACTGCATGCGCGGAGACCACAGTCTAAACTAGACTAGTAACTTTAACATTATTTGTACAGCGGGTGGTCAAACTAACATCGTGATATCACTTATTTCAAAATAAAAACGAATCAGGCAGCTGTTTATTGTGCATTTTAGTCGTGATGGATTGGTAGTTGACCACTCGATTGCCGTGACAATCATAAAATTTAGCATGCTGATGCATGATTCACACCTCAGCACGCTAAATTTTACGATTGACACTCCAATCTCGTGATCAAATCATACAATATAGATTTGAAACAGCATGCTCTGTATGTTTTTAATAAAAACCCACTAAACATAGCTGAATAGTGGTTGTACGTATAAATGATAAAATTGAAAGGCACAACTCGTGGCAAGCATATCTGGTAAATATAAAAAAACCGAGCCATGAAGGTTTTATTTAAAAGTTTGCCAATATGCAGAACAGATTCCTTTCACCCATGGTATATTTTGACATCCAGTAAGTTTTAAAAAGGAGGTTGCCTTTAAATGCATGTTTTTAAGCCATCTCTATTTATCAGTTTGAAAGTATTATTGCCTCCTTGGAATACAGTCATATATCGCTACATGATGCATTAAATAATAATCATTGATTCGGTGATATATTTGTGAGTGCATAACATGTTGTGTTTTATGAGCTTCAAAATGGAGTTTTACATATGTGCGTATTTTGTTGTGTATTTCTTCTCCGTGGATTATTACATGCGAAGGGAAACTGTGTAAGATTTAATCTATACATTGAATACAGTGTTTGAATTATAGATTTGTAGGTATATATGCTTTAAATAATACCAAATTACAAAAGAAAAAGCTATTTCGGTGCAGGTTTGACGAGCAGCACCCAGCACCTGGGATGTGTCACTAGGCCTAGTGGGCTAGAGTATGTCGACGGCTTGCCATATAGCGCAGTGTGCGTGCGTGTGTGTTTACATGCCATGCACGGAACGGATCGTTGGCAGTCATATCACGATTAAAGGTGGGTTTATATTGACAGATGCTACTTTGATGATCTGGTCACATGGACGATGTATTTAATTTCGGTACTAAATTGAAGTGTTGTTTGCGTGGAATATTCTTCGTATCAAACGTTTATGCGTTGAGGAGCTAAAATTGTCCACCCCCATACAGCTTTTAACCTCTCACAAGGTTTTCTTTGGTCTTCTCCCAGTCCTCCTGAAAACTTGAAAGAAAGGTTGAGAAAAAACATATGAAAGGCTGGACGCTGTATGAGTGGCTTTCACTATATTTCACGGATCACAGATATATTTTCAAGCTTCTCTCACATATTTTTGGCAAGCACATTCCTACCGCCATAGACATAGCTGAAGATAGATTTTACAGCCCTAACCTTCCATTTGACTTCATCAGTGACCCTAACGGGACTCAAACTTACGTCCTCAAGTAACCCCCAGCTTACACACTTTGTCAGACGTCATGGGTTCGAATCGCACACGAGAAGAAATTTTTGGGATGGTCTTATTAGCATTTTTAGATTTTGAATCGATATAAATATGTTTTTACAGTACGTCCAGTTATACATAGTATGCCAGGTCGCATGTTCTAATATCAAAGTTACGCTTCTCACCCATTGATAACTAGACCTAGTAAAATGGCATAAAATTGGTATTAACTGCAATGTGGTTACTAATTTGTAGTACCAGTTCATAATTAATTGTTTGCACCATTTACTATGACATATCAATGACTATAATATGTATCAAAAGGCTACCAATCCGAGGCCAAGGCCTAGTGCATATTCTTGTATATTACTCGGTACTTTCTACATATATGAAAGTGTATGTTATAACATGTAAACAGCCAAAGCTCAGTGGACATACAAGGAAAACAAATCATTTGCTATAAAACCAGATGCATCAACATATATAATTTATATAAGAATATTTATTTTTATTCAAGGATATTCTTGGGGATATTCTTTAGGATAAAGAAGATCTTCTTGTTTTCATTAGAAATTACAACCAGAAGGTATCTCATTAGCATATTTCCGGTATGTACAGGAATGTTAGTCAGTTAATTTTGCATATATATTTTGCATCTAATATTTGCCTATACTGTATATATGTCATACTTATGTCATACTTATTACTCGTTTTTGAGCATTCTACGAACATTCATCAGACATTGACCCAATAGATTTCTACCAGACCAATGATTAGAGTCTTTTGCATTTACATGGTTTATGGCAAGACCAATTCCCCAAGTTTTATTTTTTGATGCCTCGGCTAAAACCTTACCACCAGTATTCAGTAATAATTGTTTGAGTTTGGGATTTTGAGAGAATTTAGCATTGTTTGAAAAAACAGATTCAAAACATTAAGTTCCGCACAGTCCACCTTGTTTCAGACAGGGGGTTTTAATGTTACTGTATTTGTTGATGTAGCCTGCTGCATCTCAGCAAACAGATAATGCATGCTCAGGAAAATTTAATAAGTTTTATGATCTCAAACACCAAATCTAGTGCATTTATCACCACATTGCATTTACGAGAGGGCATCTTGTAAGCACAGGTTAATGCAGTGAGCAAAGCAATGCATTTTATTGCTGCTGATTCCTGGTCCTGTATTTGTGTGCCCAGACCACTTCTTCGTTCTTTGCATGTTGCTGGCCTCGTCATATGTCTTGGCACGCGGCATTTAAGCCAAAAGTAATGAACATCTGATTAGTGTATCCTTCAATGCTGTGGTTAGTACATCACTTTTGATAGATGGAACAATATATTTATCATCAACATATCTTACAGATATATTAAATTATTCTTTGTTTGTAATATCTGTGACTTCATTAGCAATCACAGCAAACCAATCGCATGCTTGCACGTCCTTCAAAAGATCTCTCAATACCTGATGTCCCATTAACTCTATTTGCTCGTTTATAATTTCACGGGACATATATCTTTATTGTGCAGCCATTCTGTTAATTCTGGACAGTCTTCTTGATTCCTTTTCCATATCACCTAAGGATAAAAAAATCATATTAGAAAAAACGTTCCAGATGGCCCTTGTAACCCATGTCTGCCAAACCGTCTATATCATCTTCATATAGACCAGATGAAACTTGGCTCGCAATATCCAGAAAGAACTTGTGATCAGTATATTTGTGTCCATTCACATACAGTTCTGCAGCACTTATGCAGCGCAGGTTTGTCGCTAGTCCGGTATGACCTAATTTAAAGGCAAAAAATTAAA
>CM032661.1:46312110-46341280 GCA_019095985.1 Streblospio benedicti
TTTCTTTGCCCCTCAACACTCTTCTTGCCACAGCCACCAAGATTGGTGGTGCCAAGACTGTTTACTTCCAAGTCCAGGATTTAATGATAGGTCAATATGTTGCGGTCGATGGGCTGATGTGGTCCAAAGTACTTATAAAAATTTAAAATTACAGCATTGATATAAATTATAATTTAAAACTATGATGCTATAGTATTATTCCTCTCTTTGAATTTTCTGCATTACCACAGCAGGTGGATGCGGTTTAATTCTTGTTGCAGTGGGGTTGGAGGATGCCGATATTGTATTTGTTTCGGTGATGGAAGTTGAATCAAAAGGAAGGAAGCCTTGCTCGCTTGTTAAAACCGTAAATGTAATTGCACCCCTAAACTTCCAAGAGAACTTCGCTGAGGTCTGGGGGGGGGGGGGGGTGTTGTCAAAAGTACTTAAAAAATTTAAATTTACAGTATCAATATAAATTATATTTTGAAACTGTCATACTATAATATTCCTCTATGAATTTCATCCGGTTGTCTTTTTGTGACATGAATTGGAACAAATATATTACCCACAGATGTGTCTGATGTGTGTGATTTCAGTGGATCCAGTTCTGTACTACATGTAGCCTCATCGGTCTTCTTGGGTGTTATACTTCGTTTTTGGCTACTTTTTTTTTGGTGACTTTCTGATCTGGGGCTACATTACTAAGATTTGATACAATATCAAGTGTTGCAGTTTCAACTTTCTTTGCCCCTCAACACTCTTCTTGCCACAGCCACCAAGATTGGTGGTGCCAAGACTGTTTACTTCCCAGACCAGGATTCAGTGATAGGTCAATATGTTGCGGTCGATGGGCTGATGTGGTCCAAAGTACTTATAAAAATTTAAAATTACAGTATTGATATAAATTATAATTTAAAGCTATCATGCTATAGTATTATTCCTCTTTGAATTTTCCGATGCCTTGGTGAAGGAAGTCTACAAGATAATGAAGAACGATGAAATAAGTAGAATCGCTAAAAGTGACCCCCTTATAGTACAGGCAGGAAACGGAGGTCTAGGGGTGGGGGGTGTTGTACCATCGGATTCTGAAGAACTCGCTGCACTAGCACTGGCAGTAAGGAAAACACTGTCATTAAAAAAAAGGAGGAAAAAGAACACAAGGCCTAATGCTGATTCAAGTAGCGAGGATGAAAAAAAAAAAAGCATATCAGCGTAAAAAGACCATGTGTTGGAAAAAAATCTTGGAAGAAGGCCCCACGTACATTGAACGAAAATGAAGCCAAAAAAAAAAAAAAAAAAGAACACCTCCAACCTCATGTGATAGTGATAGTGACTACGAGATGAGTAGTGAATCGAGTTTTGAAGTGAAATCGAGGCCTAAGCGTAAAAATAAGAAGTTACCCCGCAAGTCACATGAACTGGATGAAGATCCGATGCGGTCGATGGGCTGATGTGGTGCAAAGTACTTAGAAAAATTTAAAATTACAGCATTGATATAAATTATAATTTAAAACTATCATGCTATAGTATTATGCCTCTTTGAATTTTCTGCATTATCACTCCAGGTGGATGCGGTGTAAATCTTGTTGCAGATGGGTTTCTTTATAGCCTTTTGTGTTTGGCAGAGCCGGCACACTTGATTTGTATCTCTGGATTAGAGAGGGTGTTAAGTGTATGTCATGGATCACATGCAGCCTAGATGTACATGTACATTTTTCTGTGGGTGGGGAGAGGAAGTGGAGACTTTGAAGTTTTTGAGCGTCCTAACTATTTTAATTTAAAAGTGACAGTTCATAACCGTGTTGCTTCGATTTTACAGATATCGTCCCGTGGCAAATCGTGTCAGCGAGGAAGATGTCAATGCCGATGAGTCACAGGTCCAAGTGCATGTATTACTATGTAGACCTCTCATCAACAAGCTTGAAAGATTCTCTCAATACAGTACTCTGACATGACGGTGGATTGATGTTGAAAAGTTTGGCTTTGCCAAATGTGCTGTGTACTTGTAATTTTGTTTACGTAAGTTTGCCGATAGGCGGTGCCACGACTCTGTACAGTGTATTCTATTCGAGTATCCAAATTGTATATTTTAACATCGAGTTGGGCATAAACTAGGTAGTTCCCGTCTAGTATCGTCGCTAGGGAAATTAGGCTCTGTCATAGGTCTTTTATTTGATTTTTCTACTTGTCAGTGTTGTAAATGACCACAATGCCTTCTTTTTGCCAACTGGTATTTGATCACAAGACTGCCAGTCATTTGGCTGAAGTGACTAATTACTTTAACTTAGCCACGTTCGCATCAGATAGGATTGATGAAGAGAACACCTCATTTGACATAATGTTTCCCTTCAAAGTAAGTGACAACGTAGTCCATGAAACATTTTTTCTTCTGGTGAACACCCAAGTCGAACATATCAGCGGCTTGGTGTCCAACCAAGTGATTTTGATCTCTGCCTACATTACTAAGATTTGATACAATATCAAGTGTTGCAGTTTCAACTTTCTTTGCCCCTCCAACACTCTTCTTGCCACAGCCACCAAGATTGGTGGTGCCAAGACTGTTAACTTCCCAGACCAGGATTCAATGATAGGTCAATATGTTGCGGTCGATGGGCTGATGTGGTCCAAAGTACTTATAGAAATTTAAAATTACAGCATTGATATAAATTATAATTTAAAACTATCATGCTATAGTATTATGCCTCTTTGAATATTCTGCATCACCACGGCAGGTGGATGCGGTTTAATTCTTGTTGAGGTGGGGTTGGAGGATGCCGATATTGTATTTGTTTCGGTGATGGAAGTTGAATCAAAAGGAAGGAAGCCTTGCTCGCTTGTTTAAAACCGTAAAAATTGCACCCCTAAACTTCCAAGAGAACTCGCTGAGGTGGGGGGGGGGGGGTGTTGTCAAAAGTACTTATAAAAATTTAAATTTACAGTATCAATATAAATTATATTTTGAAACTGTCATACTATAATATTCCTCTATGAATTTCATCCGGTTGTCTTTTGTGACACGAAAAGGAAAAAATATATTACCCACAGATGTGTGTGATGTGTGTGATTTCAGTGGATCCAGTTCTGTACTACATGTAGCCTCATCGGTCTTCTTGGGTGTTATACTTCGTTTTTGGCTACTTTTTTTGGTGACTTTCTGATCTGGGGCTACATTACTAAGATTTGATACAATATCAAGTGTTGCAGTTTCAACTTTCTTTGCCCCTCCTACACTCTTCTTGGCACAGCCACCAAGATTTTTTTTTAACAAAACAACTAACTTTATTGCAAAACATTTACTTACATAAAATATGATTTACAATACCAAGTTCTATCTTCAAATGAAGAAGACATATCACACATTTTCCTTCAACAACTTTGACACATCGAATCACCGATAGTGCATTTGCACAAGTTAAAAAAACTGCTATTGTATTGAAGTTGCCATATTGAATATATTACACACTAGTTGCGAGTCATGCGCATATTCAAGAACGGCTGCTAAAACATAGACGTCACCAACATATATGAAATTTTAGTAATTGGATTCAAATCCTGTTTCTGTACATATAGTGGCATGCACTCAGATTGTATTTTGGCAATGTCATATTCATATATATACAGTATTGCATTTACATGAGCATTTTTTCTTCTTTCTGTCCATTATGCTTTTCAAAGGCGAATCATTCTTAGATTCGGAAGATTTATATATATATTTACATTGTGCATCTCTCTACCCTGCCCACATCCACTGATTTTAATACCCACTTGGAAATATGAATGATGATCATTATCCATGTACGTGTATTCTATCGACAAAAAAACTCGCTTTCAAATGTTTTTTGGAAGTTATTGCCTTGTGATATGATACAATAATTCAGATTTTTTAATACACTGCTGAACAAACATATCAACAATACACAGTGTCATTTTAGTAAATGATTTACTCCATCTTTAGTAAACTGGAGAGCAAAATGCACCCATCTTTAGCTCTCACTCTATAATGGCTACCAGTCCATTAACTGTTGAACTTTAAATATTTGTCTGAAAAAATACAACTGAAAATCAAAGAAAACCATAAACGCAAACGACTATACTACACAAATACATGGATGGATGCAGCCTAGATGTACATGTATTACTATGTATTCTCTCATCAACAAGCTTGAAATATTCTCTCAATACAGTACTCTGCCATGAAGGTGGTTTCATGTTGAAAAGTTTGGCTTTGCCAAATGTGCTGTGTACTTGTAATTTTGTTTACGTAAGTTTGCCGATAGGCGGTGCCATGACTCTGTACAGTGTATTCTATTCGAGTATCCAATTTGTATATTTTAACATCGAGTTGGGCATAAACTAGGTAGTTCCGTCTAGTATCGTCGCTAGGGAAATTAGGCTCTGTCATAGGTATTTTATTTGATTTTTCTACTTGTCAGTGTTGTAAATGACCACGATGCCTTCCTTTTGCCAACTGGTATTTGATCACCACACTGCCAGTAAGTTGGCTGAAGTGACTAATTACTTTAACTTAGCCACGTTCGCATCAGATAGGATTGATGAAGAGAACACCTCATTTGACATAATGTTTCCCTTCGAAGTAAGTGACAACGTAGTCCATGAAACATTTTCTGTTCTGGTGAACACCCAAGTCGAACATATCAGCGGCTTGGTGTCCAACCAAGTGATTTGTGAACAAGTTATTAGGTGTCTGGACTTTTTAGGTGCAGAGCTACACCTTCGCATTCTATTTAATGTGAGCTGCTCTAGGGAGTGGGAAAATTATCGTTCCATTTATAATGTCTGTATGGCAGTAAACGTACTTTTCAGTGCGCAAGACAATACCTATACACACTTTGAGGCCTTGATGATGAGAGAGAAAATTGGCATTACTGAAATGGCAAATGTTTTCAGTTTGACACCTCGCTTGGCGAGAAAATACATTCGGTCTTGCATGAGAGCCCGTAATTTCAGGCAATACAGAGAGACCTTTGTGTGCCCCTTGCAAAAAAAAAAAAAGGTTCCATTTTGATCGAGACGAAAGTAACATAGCAAGAGCAAATTGCTGTTACTCAGGCATACATACAGCGGAACAATGCCTAGTTCGTATGGCATCACTTACCAACTGTTATCATTGTCATTGTGGCTTAGACGGTGAGGGAAATCTCATATGGTCTGAAACGTTCTATGCTGAAGGTTCCCGGTTTGAGATAAGACGCAAGAGAGGCATTGGTCCGTATGTTCAATTGCCTAAGTTGAACCTACCACTGGAACAGTTACGAATATCGGCTCCAAGATTCAAAACCGCCAGAGTTAGCTTTGACCGGTTTAGCTTCAAGTAGTTTTTTTTTGGTATTTTTTTTTCTTTTTAGTTCCGATTCTGTAATTCTGCAATTCGTTTTTAATTCTAAGAATTAGGCGAAATTCGGTGTCCTTTCTACGCAATCAGTAGTGTATATACAGTAACATGTATTTACTTCAGTTAATTGTCATATATTATGATGCTTATCCAACAGAAATTCTAAATTAACCTACTAGGTGAATGGGCCGTGAATAGTCAGGATTTGGTCTGCTATTCCACACATACACTAACATATTGATAAAAAAAAAACAGGTTTTGTGATATCTGAAAAAAAAGGAGAAAAAATGTTCACAGGACCCAGTTAAACACTGTAAAGGCAATTACCTAATACTTATAATGACACAAATGTATGATATTACCCCTTTACTATATGTAATGTTATATATGTCAATGACTTTACTTAGAAACATTTAGGCATTGATATGTAACAGTGACAGTACTCTGCCACCAAGGTGGTTTGATCTTGAATCGTTTGGGTTTTATACCTGTGGTGTACACTTTATTTTTATTTCTAACGTATGTTTGCCTATTGGACCTGCCAAGACTGTGTACAGTGTATTTTATTTGAGTAACCCCATTTGATATTTTCACATCGACATAGGTCCCACCTAGTATTGTCACTAGGGAAATAAGTGTGTTTGATACCTTTTTGTGTTTGGCAGAGCCGGCACGCTTTATCTGTATCTCTGGTTTAGAATGTGTGTTACATGTATTGCCAAAGTTGAACCTACCATTGCAAGAGTTAAAAATATGGGGTCCAAGATTCAGACCGCCATAGTTAGCGTTGACCCTCAGACACCGCAAGATCATGAATCAATTTCTGTCTCATGAGGGAGATGTGTTTTTTGCTTTTTTTTTTTTTCCATTTTAGTTCCTATTTGTTTATTACTCGTAGGGGAGAGTACTTTATTTTCATATTTCATGTCAAAGTTGATGCATGTGTTTTTATAAAGTTTATTATCACATGTCAACAAATTGCCTTCTGAAATGTTTTGAATGATAGTGATTTATAAGAATTTATGTTCATCCTCTTTAAAGTTTGTTATTTTAATCAAAACCAATTACATATTAACAGTGGCTATGCTAGTTAAAAATATTTGGGTGATTAGATGTAAACTGATGGAGATTTACTGTTGCTGGAGTAATTAAAATTAGTTTGAGATTAAAAAGCCAGTGATTGGTCACATTATTCAATGTCAAAAAAAACGATTTCAGAGGTCAATTTGATTTTATTGCATGAAAGTATATTTGAGAAAGTATGATGGACAAATCTTAATTCATATTCCAAAAAATATATTTATACAATGTAAATATATATTTCACTTGAAGTATATGTTGGTGCTTAAATTTTTTAAATATTTCATATCCAGGTATTTATGGAAATTGTCATTTTTATATTTTTCAGATTGGAGTATATATTAAAATTGTCAGTGTTAGATTTCTCATATATGTAAAATTATAACTGTTAAGTTGAATCTCAGATGTTTATTAAAAAATAAAATCTATAAATTGTGTTTTTACTGTTTTAATTATTAACAACACTCTAAACCATAACCGTCAAGAACCACCAGCATTCACCATGGAAATATTTCAACAATACAAAACACGATTAAGGTAGACACATTACTGGAAAATATTTTATCTGATTGAAAAAGACTTTTCTACTATATACAAGGACATATTTTCAGTGCATTGAGAAAATACAAAAAATATTGACCACTCGATAATTTTTTTGACACACAATTGAACATTAAAGGGAACCTGACAATCTTACAAAAGGTTTTTTTTTTTTTCTCAATAATGAATCAATCACACTGTATTTTAGTATTCTACAACATGAATATGGGTGCATGAATAATCACTAATATCATTTGAAATTTCTTTTATCATTTTTCAGATATTGGACAAAAACAAGGAATCATCTCGTTAAAAAATCAATAAAAATTCAAGAATCCATACAAAATCGACCCTAGAAATTTTATGAGCATAGATATTAGCGTCCCGTCTTTTGATTTACGTACCTTAACTATAATTCTAATACGCAGAAGATTTTCAAATGAGTTCACCATGTAATTCACACAAAATCTGACTTATGTAACCTATACCCAAGTAGTAGAAAATCAATAAAAAATTAAAGTATCCATACAAAATTAAAAAAATAAATAAAACTTTTCATTGACGGACAATATTTTAATGTTCAATCAAATGACATTCAAAACTGCTGATGATGTACCTTTGTGCATGCATAGACAATGAATCATATCATGTTACTTGCAACTTGTGAAGGAAATCTACTACATCACTTTTTAAATTCTGTTCACACAAAATAAATTGTAGGAATTGACCACGAGATTGGAGTGTCAATCGCAAAATTGAGCATGCTGAATTTTGCGATTGACACAGCGATCAGTGGTCAATCACCATTCTATCATGACTAAAATCCATTTTATTTTACAATAAATCATATTATAACATTCTCATTGCAAGCCAATTTTGCAAAAAAAAAAAGCGCGCGGAGACCACTACTATGGCGCTAGTCTAAACTTTTGCTCTCCGCTACACGGGCCACGCCTTGCGACGTCAGCGGCTGTATTGATAATGTGAGGAGATTAGACTATCACCGTAGTAGTGGTCTCTGCATGCTCTGGAGCGTTAATTACATAACAGTCAATTGTAATTATTTTAATAAAATGACCAAATGAGACATTATATATAGAGATTACTAAAAGAAACGCACACAATCATACAAAGTATTTAATTTAAAAAATAACTAGCTGGTCAAAAAACCTGATTTTTTTTTAATATGATATACATTGTAATATATCAAGTTTAGGCAGAATAAATATGAAAATACGGTATCTGTAGGAAAAAAAAACCTCACTATAACATACAATCACACAAGTGCCTTCCCATCAGGATTATCCGTAAGGAAACCTCACAAAAATAAACATTCACACAAGTGAAGAAATTACGGTGTCTGTCGGGAAAACCCCAGTAAAACAAACAATCACACAACTACCATCTCATCAGAATAATCCGTAAGGAAACTTCACAATTATGAACTTCCACACAAGTGAAGAAATTCTGGTGTCTGTAGGAAAAACCTCACTATAACAAACTACCACACAAGTGCCTTTCCATCAGAATTATCCGTAATAAAACCTCACTAAAATAAACATTCACACAAGTACAGAAATTGAGGTGTCTGTAGGGAAAACCCCACGATAACAAACTATCACACAAGTATGGACAATCTGTAAGAAAAAACCTCACAATAACTATCTTCCCCCCACAAGTGTACTCTCACTGGAAAAGTCCGAGCGAAACCCCACAATGTATTTTTTGTACTGATAGGACCCCACAGTGTTTTCACGAACTCGGGACTTCACAAGTGTGTGTGCATCGATAAGAACTTACTTAACAAAGTTGTTATCACCCCCACACACACACACACACACACACACACACACACACACACACACACACACACCAGAAATCATTTTTCAATCACAATCAATATTCACTTGAAATGAAAGTTTCTGGCACGTTCCCTCACTGAGAAAAACCTTCGTACAAACACAAAATTTAATTAAATTTGCTAGTGAATAGACTTAACTTAATCATAGTTTTACTTTTTTGAACGGATATTGTACCATGTGTTTTAAATGTAATATCCTGTAATTCAGAAATAACTGTGTGTGAGAGAAATAGCTAGAGCAGAAAAGATTATTTGCAACTGTTACGTGTGTACATGCCTGGATAAATGCACGTGTACATTATACATTGTACATGCAGCCATGAACAACAATTTTCAGCCTTACCTGGATAATTTCCTCCTGGTTTTATACCAATATTCTAACGAATTTCTCTATTTTGTGCACAGCACCAAACAGAATATGCTGAATTAGTTTCATTTAGCTAGAGGGTTGACACACCGTGTACTCAATTTAGTCCAGTCAAGTTGTCATTGCCTTACATCTAGATGTTTTATTTTCCACTACACTGATTGTGAAAATTGCTCTACATTGTTTTAATGTTGAAAGAAAGAAAATTTATTTTATTCAACAGGGTACACTCTTTTGGGGATAATGTATAATGCAAAAGAAACGAAGAACAACCACCAATATACAATATGACATTACTTCATATGTCAACGACAATTCCAATCTGAAAAAAACTGTACTGTGATATTAAGTTTACGAATAGTGAAGATTGGGAATAATTCAAGCCAAAATATACACCCAATGGTATAGCAGATAAGAGCTTGGAAGCGCTATCGTATGAAAGAGTGCCTTAGTTATGTAGATCAGTTTCTCCAGACACCTGGGTGGAACAACAGCCAAATGTAAAGCCACCACTTACCGGGCATGTATGACACTCGCACAGCACTCCACACATGCTTGTTTAACCAACATTGTTGACACACGATTTATAAATTCAATTTAGAGCATGTGAATGGCACACGCAATGAAGTCATGCTATAAAGTAGGTCACATTGTGTCGTGGAGAACAGATTCTTTGTGTGATGGCCAAAGGGGGGAGATTTACAAGTGCTACTGCTTTTGGTGCAGTGATGTAATAAACTATATGGTGGTGCAAATACAATGAAATACGATCCTTAAATTTATGATTTTCTCAAGGTGTATAAAAATAAAAGCTGGGACAACGCTGTTTTTAACATGTAATAAAAGTGTTTTCCATGAAGGTTGTACCTATATGGAATAAGCACAAAGATAAGGGAAGCCAGGGCATCCGATTTAAGCGGGACTTATGCTCTGGTATATATTCTACCACTCCACAAATATGGAGATTTACTGATACAGGCCTAACCTATGTAATCACAATCTAAATGTTTTCACCAACTTTCTATATCCCAATTTGTCAATAAACCAGCTAAGATGTTGTTTTTGATTGGCTGGATTGCGACTTGATTTGATTGGCTCGTTATGTTTACATTACCATAAAGACTATGGCAGGCTTTGTTCAGTATTTGTTTTTGGTACAACACAGTGACACAAGAATAGTCTACATCTTTGTATTTTTTCATATTGCTTTCATTTAGAGCAATTTAAGAACATCACATTATCACTGTGACATGTAGGCATGTAGGCAGTGTATATGGTTTCTCCCTTGGTCGACACCCGTGCGTGAGGAGACTTCCATTAGGTGTAAAGCAGGCGGCAGCTTGCATGTCAGTGTTATACATATGGTAAACACAAAACACAAGTTCACAGTAATTGGAGTGAGTGTAGAAAAATAACAGAAAGGAATATTGTTGGTGATGTATACATTTCTTCCAATCGCATGACTACACGTAGATGGTAATGTCTGTCAACGTATGTTTGCATATTTAGTGGGTTTTGTTGTTGTCAGGTCGTATTACGTGTTACATAACGCGCAGCATGCAGGTATTATATGCAAACTTGATCAGAAGGCCACAGCTTTCTGTCACAGAGTTGACTAGAAATGCTTTTTAGAACGCATACTTTCGTTGGGGAATTGCCAAAGCTTGACACAGATAATTTGCAAAATGTATATTAACATTCAATGAAATTAGAAAATCTACATTAAATGGCTTTCTGAAAAGCACACTTTGATGGGTGAAGAATCTATCTATTACTGCTTTTGACTAGTATTTATTATTTTCATTCTACATGACATAGCAATGTGTCAAGCATTCAATCTATATATCCATGTGCACTTCATGTAAAAATATTTCCAGCCAACTTCACCACTTTAACATAATCACTCCCCTCAATGACGTCATCAGTTGTTCACACTTGGTCTATAATCATCAATCTATCATCATTTCTTGACTGCGGTAGCTATATCGCCTTGTGCAGTGTCTCCTAAGAGGGGGTCATATAGAAAAATGTGATCGGTGATTTGCCCTAAATCTTGAGCGTGATTGGTGAATTGCCTGTATCTCTGTGTGTGAAATGCGATGAAAATGTGATGCAACAGATTTAATTACCATTTTTGGTGATTGGTGAACGACAATGAAATTTATTGGTGACCTTATTATTATTTGACCTTAGATAGGAACATGTGTATTTGAAATCCAAATAAAACATCATATTTGACCTTTGACCTCCCCTTCAAGGTCAAACAGGGGTCATCGTGGTCAAATTGCTTTTTCATAAAATTGCTTTTATCTTGATTAGTAATAAAAAAAATTTGAGGAAAAACTTGCATTGACCGATTAGTAATAAATTTAGGTCATTGGAACATGTGTATGTGGAGACCAAATTAAACATCAGATTTGACCTTTGACCTCTCATTCAAGGCTACATTAATGGCTCAATTTCAGGAATTTTGTTCATTTTTTATGTTTACAAAAGAAATGAGCAGCTTTGAACTATTGTTTGTTAATAATCCATGACAAATTACTTTTATTGATTTCATTTGTATTCTAGATAGGGATTACTTTTGTTTTTTATTTTGAATGATACTTTATTAACTAATTATGCAAAAATATACGGACTGAATTAATATGATAGTAAATGCCATGGTTAATCTCAAATATTTAAAAGCAACTAAAAGGAAAGCATGCTTTACATGTTTAAACATATACCAATAATAAATTAATTAATACATCCCAAAAATTGAATAATGACTAGAACTTCGTATACATAATAAAATGTGTAAATTGGAAATAAACATGGGATGAAAAGTTAGCAAATATAAAAACCAGCCAGCGTGTAAAAACGTGAAAAGAGCTTTAAATAAAACACCCGTCTGAAGGATCTATTTGTGAACTGTTTCTTTACAAGTGGCCAACCTTGCATGAACCGTTTCCTTTCATCAATGCTTGTTTTTAGCATTATGTAAGTATTAAAAAGGGCGTTGCCTTTAAATGCGTGTTCTCAATCTCTATTCAGCAGTTTGGCGATATCGTCTGCTAAGAACAGTCATATGTCAGTACATGATACATTACGTAATAGTCATAAGTTCTGTGAGCGCATAATATATTGTGTTTGGTCGGTTTCAACATGGGTTTTCTATTCAATATGTGTGTTTTTTGCTGTGTGTTTACCCCATTTGGATTACGTGTGATAAGGGAATAGAAGGTTTGATTTAAGCATAGTATTTGTTGTGGTCGGCTTCAACATAAACATTTATTGTTGTGTGTTCAAAAACCTTTTGCAATTAGTTCTGTTTTACCTGATTGGATTAGACTGTGTTTTATAACAGGTTTTTCAGTAACCAAAAATCTATGTTGCAATTAATGACTCGTTTTAACTCTTTCCAGTTTTTGATTGTAATAGACTGTGATTTAAAATACTAAGTATGTTTTCGGTTTTATAGAGTGATGGCTCAGTGAATGGTCATTATCGGGTGTTACCCCATCAAACTATACATTGCCTGTTTTTAATGTGAAACAACATTCGTGTGTTGGTTTTTGTGTAGTACTTCACAGTATGGTTGTTCCTGCTCTACCTAGATAAAAAAACTATTGGTGGAGCAAGTAGGCAACCTGAGTGCAACTTTCATCAAAATTCTTACCTGAGGTAAGACAATGGCTAATAATTGACACATATTTTCTATTGAAATATTCGAAGTATCGTATACACCATTGTCACAATAATGATGTTGGCACAATTGTGTATCAGTTATAATTCCTATAGACATTTTTGAAGCCATGCAATCATTTTGACTTGTTAAGCCAGTTTGTAGATCTACAACCTTCTTCAATGTTCATTAGCACAGTGATTTATATTGGAAGAAGATGTATAAATTAGAACGATACAAAATAAAGCTGTTTATAGCTGTGATACTTTCTGCTCATGCATCTACCATTCTATCATTCCGTGTATAAATCACCGCCAATACTCTATTATTCTGATTGGTTAAGTAGTGTGCTCGAATTGTGCGATTGACTGCATGCGCGGAGACCACAGTCTAAACTAGACTAGTAACTTGACATTATTTGTACAGCCGCTGGTCAAACTAACATGTAACATGACGATATCACTTATTTCAAAATAAAAACGAATCAGATCAGACACCTGTTTAGCGTGGCATTTTATTCATGATGGAATGGTATTTGACCACTCGATTGTCGTGACAATCGTAAAATTTAGCATGCTGATGCATGATTCGCACCTCAGCACGCCTTGACACTCTCTCGTGATCAAATCCTACAATATAGATTTGAATCAGCATGCTCTGCATGTTTTAATAAACAACCCACTAATCATAGCTGAATAGTGGTTGCGCGTATAAATGATAAAATTGAAAGGCACGACTCGTGGCAAGTATATCTGGTAAATATAAAAAAACGAGCCATGAAGTTTTTTATTAAAAAGTTTGCCAATAGTGCAGAACAGATTCCTTTTCACCCATTTTGGTATTTTTTGACATTCAGTAAGTTTTAAAAAGGAATTTGCCTTTAAATGCATGTTTTCAAGCGATCCCTATTTATCAGTTTGAAAGTTATTATTGCCTCCTTGAAATGCATTCATATATCGCTACATGATGCATTAAATAATAATCATAGATTCGGTGATATATTTGTGAGTGCATAATATATTGTGTTTTATGAGCTTCAATATGGAGTTTTCCATTAAATATGTGCGTTTTTGTTTGATATTTCCTCTCCGTGGATTATTACATGTGAAGGGAAACGCTGGGTAAGATTTAATCTATACATTGAATACAGTGTTTGAATTATAGATTTGTAGGTAGATTTTTAAAGAAAAAATAAATTAAATTACAAAAAAAAGAACCTATTTTGGTGCAGGTTTGACGAGCAGCAGCCAGCACCTGGGATGTGTCACTAAGGAGACTGGTGGGCTAGAGTATGTCGGCATCTCGGGCAGTGTGAATCAGTGTTTGTCAGCATGCCATATAGAGAACAGATCGTTGGCAGCATTACGGGTGGGTTTATATTAACAGATGCTACTGTGATGATCTGGTCACATGGACAATGTATTTAATTTCAGTGATACATTGAAGTGTTGTTGTGTGGAATATTCATCAGCTCAATTTATCAAACTTTACAAAAGTTTAGTGTATTGAGAGCTAAAATGTAAAAGTAGACCCTTTAAGCTTTTAAGTTCTCAAGGTTTTCTCTAGTCTGCTGCCATTCCACCTGAAACACTTGAAATAAAGGTTGAGAAAATGTATGAAAGGTTGGACCCGGGGTTGGGGGGCTTTCACTTTATTTCACGGATCGTATTATTTTCAAGTTTCTCTCACATCATTTTGGCAAGCATATTTCCAAAACTCAAATTTTTTCCCAATTTTTTTCCCATGGGGCCTTAAGGGGACGGCACAACCCCTAATCCCCAGCTTTTTTCAGTCCCAAAGGGGGCCCGGGGTCGGGGCCTTCCAAATAAAAAAAAAGGGGCTTAAAATTTTTAGTTTAACCCTATTAAAAACCAGAAACATGTTTTGAACCCCAAAAGGTTTAAAAATTTTGTCCCTCCAAAAAATTACATTTTTTTTTTGGGAAATGGAATAAAATTAAATTTTAACAGTTTTTCGTCAAATCCTTTTTGGGTTAATCCAAAAAAAGGTTTTAAAATTTTAAACCCCCTTCCCCAAAACGTTTAAAAAATTAATTTTTTAAAGGGGTTTCCCACAAAATTTAATAGTTTTCCCAAATTTTACCCCAATCATTTTTGGGGTTATTTTTTAAAGGGTTTAATTCCCAATTTACATTGTAATTTTATAGAAACCAGGGAAAAAGATTTTAAGTTAAACCATTTGCCCCCACCTTTCCCCCCCCAACCCTCTTTGGTAAAATAAGGGGGTTCTGCTTGTTTCTTTTTGATATCAGTTGCCTGGGCAGGCAATTCGTTTTCTGGAACCGGTCCCCAAAACCGAAAATAAATTGTTTTTTTTGAGTCACTTTTTGAAGAATTGAGTAACATTTAAACTAAGGAATTTGTGCCACAGAATGAATAAAAACGGAAAAAATTTTGTCATAAAATCATGTCATCCCACCATGTTTTATGGGAATGGCCCCCTGTTATTTTCTTTTTGATTCCCGGGATGCCCCGAGGCCCCAGGGAACTGCAAATGACATGTTGTCATGAAACGACTACTGGTGCGGGCATTTCCAAGGGTTCCCCGGAGTGTGTACAGAGGAAACCCACAAAAAAATGTACACGATGAAGCTGTTTTTTTCTTATCTTTTTGGGGGGTGAAAACTTACAGTGCATAGATTGTTTTTCGTGTGAATTTGTACAAAGGGGGTTTGGGTTTTGCCATAAACTCTTTTCTTATTGTTGAATATTCTAAAAAAAATTTAACAGGGTAAGTAATAAGGGAATAAAATTTGTAAATATTTCCCATGATTGAACGGGTTTTAAGACTAAACCCCTTTTGGGACCTTTTGCAAAGTAAGTCTTTAAATCCCATCAAAAAAGCCTTTTTTTAAAGAGGGATTTTGTAAGTCTTGCACTTTAATAATCCTTTTTTAATTGTTATGCAAAGTTAATGATTATGTGTACCTTCTCAAATATGCCCCTGGGGTTTCTGGGGCCCGGGCTGCAGTGACACCTGTCCCGGGGTCCTGTTGGGGAAAAGAGGCTGCCACGTCAGCAGCACTCCCCTCCGACTTGCCCGGGTCAAAAAAAATTCTGGGGAGGGAAAGGGGGCCCTTTTTATACAATTTTCCCAAAAACTTTGACATAATTTGGGGGGGATAATCAAGAACAAATCGAACAAGCATTTTAAAATGGGTTCTTCCCGGGCATAACTATCAAAAATCCCTTATTGATTACAGAAAGCCCGCCCCGGGACCTTTGGGGCCAGACTGCAAATTTAGCTGCAGCGACCCCTGCCTCCCCGGCCCCAGGGGACCCGGGGGCCCCCTAAACTTTGGCGGGTGTCAGGAGGGGGGAGGGGGCCTTTTTGTACTGACAGTAAGTGCAGGACAGCAATAGCCATATCAAATGTATTACCTTTTAAATTTTTTTTGATGTGCCAAATAAAACATGCAGAACTATTCCTTTATTCCTTTAAATTTCCCATGGTCTTTTTCAATTATGTTTTTATAGCCCGTTTCCCAGCAAGGACCAAAGGGCGGACTGTGGATGGTGTGGTGTATTTTTCGCCCCCGGTGGTGACTGCCCGGTTTTTTTGGAGGTTTGGGCCGGGGACAGGTTAGGTTTGCTGGCTATTTTGACACACCCCATGAATACAGCTTACTTTATTAAATTTAGTTACTTTAAAAAAAATACTTTTAGGTTGATGATTAAAGTGGGGTTTTTTTTTTCAATATGGCAATGATAATAGTTTTGTAATCAATCCAAGACACAGAGCTCCTCACTTCTCCATCCCGGCAGTATATAAAATTTATGTCCTTTCACAAATCCCATCTAGGGCTGGTATGAATAATTAAATACGGATGAAAATTTTAATTTTTATTTAATTTATTTTTGTTTGGGTTCACAGGCTGTTTTCCGGCCCCTTCCAAAAAAATTTGGACCCAGCCACTGGTTCAAATAATCATATTGAATATTTGAAAAATTTTAACACAACAAGTTTTTGTTTTTAGTAATAACATGTTATTAATTATTTTTTTTAGTGTGTTTAGCTGACAAAAGGGGGGGCGGTGTGACCTTTGGGTGTGACCCGGGTTTTTTGTAATGTGCAGGGCTCGGGGAAACGTGCTTAATGGATTGTATGGTGAAAAGGACACAACCCAAAGTCCCCCAAATTTTTTTGGCCCTGTGATAGAGAAACGGGTGTGGTATGTGTTAACTATGGGGCCAATGACTGAACGATGTCCCTGGAAAGCTTTTAGGGGAAAGTCAACAAAATACGGGCCTTTTGGGGGAATGTTATAAAGGGTACTACGATATGGAATGTACGGGAAAAATGCCCTTTTCATTGTCTTGGGGGAAAAAGTATGCAAATACTGGTTACTTTTTTTAAAAGCATTTTTCAAAAGGTTTTCTTTTTGGGGTTTGGGGAAGGTGTAACAGGAAATTTTTTTAAGTGGGGCCAAGCCCAAAGTGCTGGAGGAAAATGTTTACAGATGCTGGGAATTTTGTGCCCGTAACCCTGGGTATGCTGGAGACAAGTGCCCCCGTATTCTGGGACGGGTGATTGGAACCCGGACAACCATGCCCCGGGCTCACTGCCCAGTCCCAAAGGAAAAAATCAAGGGTTTTAAAAATTTTCCCTAAAAGAAAAACTTTTTTTCGAGCAAAAAGGGGAATATGTAAATCATTTTAGTTTAAAAACAAACCCAAAAATTTCTTTTTGAAAATTTTATTGTTAAAAAAAACTTGTTTAAAATTTTAATTTTTTTAAAATGTGGGGGGGGGACTGTCAGTGTGGTGGTATCCCTCTATGTTTGGTTTTTTTCGCCATTTTTTCCCATTCCAATTTTTTAAACCCTTTTCCCCTTCTTTTTAATCCCACATTTTCTTTTTTTTTTTCACCCCCACCCCCTTTTTTCTTTTTTAAATTTCCCCCCCTTAGAATGACCCCCCAAAATTCAACTGGATTCAGATGTGACTGAGATGATTTTCAATTGGCAGTGATAAAGGTTAAAAAAATTTGTGGTGTGGGCTTTAAAAATGATGGAACTTTTTTCAATTTTACTTTTAAAAAGGGGGGTTGAAATATTTTTCCTTTCTGGGGGATGCCATCACCATCGGCCGGGGGTGGGGATGGGGTCTTTTCCCCCCATCATCGCCTCCCCCTCTTCTAACAGGGAAACGACTCACAGCTCTGGTGCCCGGGGGCCCGAACGTCCACGCCCCCCTGCCAACGTGATTTAAGAGGGGGGTTATGGGAACCCCGAGGAGAGTGTCAGAGTGCCCCACGAACCAGGGGAACACCCCAACCCGAAACGGAGATTCGGGTAGAAAACAAGGGAATGGAGGAAATTTGGAACCCTGGAGCCAATGTGAGAGGGGTCTGGTGTCACTGAGAATTTTCCCCCCCGACCACATCGAACCCCCAAGATATAGACTTCGGGCCCCCCACTTATGAGCAAAAACAGCAGAACCAATAGATGCGCTTGTAGATCCCGTTTTTTTGTTCCCAAAAATTAAAAATAAAAAAATCTGACTATCGGGTTTTTAAAATCATCTGCTCTTTAGACTACCCCCAGTAGCTGTTCAGTGTATTGTTCGGGAAAAATTACATTACAGAGCTGACAGTATTTTTAAGTAATTTTTAATGTAATAACACCGTGTGTTGGTGGTTGTGTAGTACTTGAGTATGGTTGTTCCTGCTCTACCTAGTAAAAAAAAAACTATTGGTGGAGCAAGTAGGCAACCTGAGTGCAACTTTCATCAAAAATCTTACCTGTAGTAAGACAATGGCTAATAATTGACACATATTTTCTATTGAAATATTCGAGGTATACACCATTGTCACAATAATGATGTTGGCACACACTTGTGTATCAGTTATAATTCCTATAGACATTTTTGAAGCCATGCAATCATTTTGACTTGTTAAGCCAGTTTGTAGATCTACAACCTTCTTCAATGTGCATTAGCACAGTGATTTATATTGGAAGAAGATGTATAAAATTAGAACGATAGAAAATATAGCTGTTTATAGCTGTGATACTTTCTGCTCATGCATCTACCATTCTATCATTCCGTGTATAAATCACCGCCAATACTCTATTCTGATTGGTTAAGTAGTGTGCTCAATTGTACGATTGACTGCACGCGCGGAGACCACAGTCTAAACTAGACTAGTAACTTGACATTATTTGTACAGCCGCTGGTCAAACTAACATCGCGACTGTTATGATATCACTTATTTCAAAATAAAAACGAATCAGACACCTGTTTAGTGTGCATTTTAGTCATGATGGAATGGTAGTTGACCACTCGATTGTCGTGACAATCGTAAAATTTAGCATGCTGATGCATGATTCGAACCTCAGCACGCTAAATTTTACGATTGACACTCCAATCTCGTGATCAAATCCTACAATATAGATTTGAATCAGCATGCTCTGCATGTTTTTAATAAACAACCCACTAAACATAGCTGAATAGTGGTTGCGTATAAATGATAAAATTGAAAGGCACGACTCGTGGCAAGCATATCTGGTAAATAAAAAAACGAGCCATGAAGTTTTTATTTAAAAGTTTGCCAATAGTGCAGAACAGATTCCTTTCATCCATGGTATATTTTGACATTCAGTAAGTTTTAAAAAGGAAGTTGCCTTTAAATGCATGTTTTCAAGCGATCTCTATTTATCAGTTTGAAAGTATTATTGCCTCCTTGGAATACATTCATATATCGCTACATGATGCATTAAATAATAATCATAGATTCGGTGATATATTTGTGAGTGCATAACATATTGTGTTTTATGAGCTTCAATATGGAGTTTTCCATTAAATATGTGCGGTTTTTGTTGTGTATTTCCTCTCCGTGGATTATTACATGTGAAGGGAAACTGGGTAAGATTTAATCTATACATTGAATACAGTGTTTGAATTATAGATTTGTAGGTAGATTTTTTTAAATAATACCAAATTACAAAAAAAAAACTATTTTGGTGCAGGTTTGACGAGCAGCAGCCAGCACCTGGGATGTGTCACTAGGAGACTGGTGGGCTAGAGCGTGTCGCCGACTTGGGACTACAGTGTGCATGAGTGTGTGTCATCATGCCATACACAGAACAGATCGTTGGCAGCATTACGGGTGGGTTTATATTGACAGATGCTACTGTGATGATCTGGTCACATGGACGATGTATTTAATTTCAGTGCTACATTGAAGTGTTGTTTGTGTGGAATATCCGTCAGCTCAATTTTATCAGAATTATCAAAAGTTTATGTATTGATAGCTAAATATTATGGAAGTAGACCCTATAGCTTTTAAGTTCTCACAAGGTTTTCTCTAATCTGCTGCCATTCCACCTGAAAATTTGAAAGAAAGTTTGAGAAAAACGTATGAAAGGTTGGACGCTGTATGAGGGGCTTTCACTATATTTCACGGATCGTGGCTATATTTTCAAACTTCTCTCACATCATACCACCATAGACATAGCTGAAGACAGGTTTTACAGTTCTAATCTTCCATTTGATATATCAAGTGGCTCTAACGGGACTCGAACTCACGACCTCAAGTAAACCCCAGCCTACACACTTTGTCAGTTATCCTTTTAACACAGAGGTCATGTGTTCGAATCCAACACAAGAAGAAATTTTGTGATGGTCTTATTAGCATTTTTAGATTTGGAATCGATATAAATATGTTTTACAGTACTTCCGGTTATACATAGTATTTGCAATCTAAAAGGTTAAATTGGGCATCATTTGTAACAACAAATACACTCAAAAACTTACATTACAAACCTTTCAAATTGTATTAGAATACCAAATTACGCATATAACGAATTATTCTGTGACAAGATCTATTGTATGTTATGTAGTGGCCAGGAAATAAAGCTGTTAAGATTAAATACCTTCCCCCCAACCGTGGATCGAATATGGTAAATGTAAATGTAGTTATTTATAGTAGGAATTCACGGTTATCGTGCTCTAGCGAGTTTACATATTTCCACCAGGTCATTGGCATCCTTGTCACACCATATCCTTCTCGCAGACGTGCTAATTACTCACATTAGCATTCATTCGCCTGAACTGTACCTATGTAACGTGTAGGTACCCAGGAGCAGTGTGTAACCTGTTAGAGGCAGGTTTGCTCAACACCCACCATCAGACCCGACAGGGAATCGAACCCACGATCTTCTGGTCACAAGTCCAAATCCCTGTCCACTCGGCCACCCTCTGCACATGGTGTCATCTGCTTGTTTCTTTGTGATATCAGTTGCCTGAGCAGGCAATTCGTTCTAGGACCGGTCTCAAAACCGATAGATAAATTGTTGTTTTTGAGTCACATTTGTAGAATCGAGCACAGCAAATTGTTCATCTACAATGTGTGTGTCAGCAGACCCATGAATGAATGGAGAAATACTTGTCATAAAATCATGTCATCCCACCATGTGTTATAGGATGGCGCTCGTTGTTACTGCGGTGATTCCCTGGATGCGCCCGAGGACTCCATGGACTGCTACAATGACGATGCTGACCATGCAACGACTACTGGTGCGGCAGTTACTATGATGATGATGCCATGAGTGTGTACAGAGGTAACAGCTAAAATGTACACGATGAAGCTGATTTTTCTTATCTATTTGTGGGGTGAAAACTTATACAGTGCATCAGATTGTTTTTCAGTGTGACATTTGTACATTACGTGGGTTGAAAAACTGCCATAAACTCTATTCTTATTGTTGAGATATTCTAAATAAAATAATAGTGTAAGTAATAATGGATATAATTTGTAAATATTTACTATGATTGAACTGTGCTTAAGACTAAACAGTTTGCACCTCTTGCAAAGTAAGTCTTTAAATCCCATCATAAAAAGCCTATTTTTAAAGAGGGACTTGTAAGTCTTGCACTTTAATAATCCATTTCATTGTATATGCATAGAGTTCATGATTATGTGTACCTTCTCAGTATGCCCCCTGGGTTACTGGGGGCCCGACTGTAGCGACCCCTGTCCGAGCTCCTGTGGGAACAGAGGCTGCCACGTCAACAGCACGCGCTGCCTCGACTTCTGCCACGGATCAAAAACATAACTTCTGGCTGCCAGGAAGGTGGGCTGTTTATATACAATTTTCAAACACTGTTGACATAAGTTGGGGTGATAATCAAGAACAACATCAGAACAAGCATTTTAAGTGGTTGTTCTCCTGACATAGCTATCAAACATCCGTTATTGATTACAGAATGCCCGCCCGGTACCTTTGGTCCAGACTGCACATTCAGCTGCAGCGACCGCTGCCTCCACGGCTCGTGTGACCCGCGGGACGGACGCTGTCTGGCAGGCTGTCAGGAGGGGCTGAAGGGGCCGTATTGTACTGACAGTAAGTGCATGGACAGCAATAGCCATATCAACATGTATTACCTTTAAGTTGGTTTGCATGTGCCAAATAAAACATGCAGAACTACTATTCCTTTATTCCAATTTATTCCTATGGTCTTTGTCAATTATGCTCTTGATAGCCTGTCATTGTAGCCTGTCCGTATTGGACCAAGGACGTGGACTGTGGATGGTGTGGGTGTCGTGGTTCGTCCTGTGATGGTGACTGCACAAGCGGCTGTTTTGGAGGCTGGACCGGCGACAGGTGTGACGGTGGGTGCTGGCTATGTATGACACACGGCATGAATACAGCTTACTCATTAATTCAGTTATCTAAATTTAAATATCTTATTAGGTTGATGATTATGTGAGTTTTATTTTTTTCAATATGGCAATGATAATAGTTTTGTAATCAGATCCAAGACACAGAGCTCCTCACTTCTCCATCAGGCAGTATATAATTCATGTCCTGTCAGCAAATCCTGCATCTAGGACTGGTATGAATAATTAAATACGGATGAAGTAATATATTATATTTGTATTCACAGCCAGGTCCACGGTTTCCCCCATTTACTTTTCGTTTAAGTGAAATGTTTCATCACTTTGTGTATCATCGTCTATGCGCGACCCCTTCCAGGAAATTCTGGACCCAGCCACTGGTATCATAATAATCATAGTGACTATTATGAATATCAACACAGCAAGTTCTGTTTGAGTAATAACATGTTATTAATTATGATATTTGCAGTTTGTCCAGCTGACAGATGGGGGCGAAGGTGTGACCTGGAATGTGAGCCCGGCTGTGTGTGTAATGTTTATGACTCGTGTGCAGCTTGTAAGCCTGGATTTACAGGCGGGAGATGTGAATCATGCGTTAGTGGATTGTATGGTGAAATTGCACACACCAATGTCCCCAACTTTGCTTTGGACAAGCATGTGATAGAGAAACTGGCCACTGTGAGTCATGTGTGTCTGGTTACTATGGCGCTAACTGTACTGAACGATGTCCCAGTCAATGCTTTGGTGGAGAATGTCAACAAGATACGGGCCACTGTGAGGAATGTTATAAAGGTTACTATGGTATGGACTGTACAGAAGAATGCCCTTTACATTGTCTTGGGGAAAATGTATGCAAGATACTGGTCACTGTGAGGAATGTTATAAAGGTTACTATGGTTTGGACTGTACAGAAGAATGCCCTTTACATTGTCTTGGGGAAAATGTATGCAAGAAACTGGACACTGTACAGCATGTGATAAAGGTTTCTTTGGCTTGAAGTGCACGGATCAGTGTCCAAGCCAATGTGCTGGAGGAGAATGTTCACGAGATGCTGGGACATGTGCTGACTGTAACCCTGGATATGCTGGAGACAAGTGTCAGTCGTATTCTGGGACGGCTGATTGTGAACCAGGACAACCATGCTCAGACTCACTGTCCAGAACAATCAAGGTTAGTTTATAACAGTTACTCTGCCAGGTATAATTGATGAATATAGCGTATATTCTGGGGCGGCTGACTGCAAAGCAGGAGAACCATGCTCAGACTCATTGTCCAGTCCTTGCAACAATCAAGGTTAGCCCATAAAAGATACTCTACGAGCAATAATAGATGAATATGATACCATAGTATATAGTTAAACAAACTGTACTTCTTTGCAAATTTTATCTATAAAGCTGTGGAGATCAATAATAGAGGGTGTGGACTGTCAGTGTGGTGGTATCCCTCTATGTTTGGTCTTATTTCGCACACACTACATTTTTCTTACATTCCACAATTTTTAAGCTTTTCCACTTCTTTGACATCCCACATGTGTTTTTTTTTTTTCACCCCACACCCTTCATTCTTTTCAATTTCCCCCTCTTAGAATGACCCCTAATATTCAACTGGATTCAGATGTGACTGAGATGATTGCAATTGGCAGTGATAAAGTTAAAAAAATTTAGTGGTGTGCGTCTTTAAAAAATGATGGAACTTATTTCATATGTAGCTTGAAAAAAGGGATTGAAATATTGCTCCTTGTCTGTAGATGCCATCATCATCGGCCTGGGCGTGGTCGTGGGAGTCCTCGCTCTCACCATCATCGCCATCCTCCTCTACATGAACAGGAAGCGACTCACAGCTCTGGTGTCGGCTTCAGAACGTCCACTGCCCGCCGCTGCCAACAGTGACCTATGACAATAACGAGGGTGGTTATGAGAACCCAGAGGAGAGTGTCAGAGTGCACGAGAACCAGGGAGGAAGCATGCCAGTGTTCAGGACACAAGGGAGATAACTCTGGAGTGTATGAGAATCAAGGAGATACTGCGAGAGAATACGAGAACCATGGAGCCAATGTGAGAGTGTCTGGTGTCACTGAGAACTCCCCCTACGACCACATCGACCCACAAGACATAGACTTCAGCTCTCCCACTTATGAGCAGATACAGCAGAACAAATAGAGGCGCTTGTAGATCAGTTTTGTTGCCTAACTTAAAGTAAAACATCTGACTATCTGTTCTAATATCATCTGCTCATCAGACTACCTGCAGTAGTTTGATCTGTTCAGTGTATTGTTCGAATAAGATTACAATACAGAGCTGACAGTATTTGAAGTAATGAAGTTTAGACTTTTGCATGACTATTTATGTAGTAGAAGGATAATTGAAGGATAATAACCATTTTCTAAGACGAAATATTACTGCGATTTCTTTACAAAGGAAGGAATGTAGTGTAAATGAAAGTTTAGAAACTTGGAAAAATGACAATGTGCATAAATAATCGTATGTGCTTAGAAATAAAAATAGTGCTTAGAATGTAGATCTGATTGATTTTGAATGAAATTCTCTTCTAACCAAAAATAAATGTATGGCCAATGCATTAATATTACCTATCTTAACATATGGTTCATGCATATTGGGTTGTTCGCAATACAATATATTAAATACGGTTCAAATGAGAGCTGCTAAAGGTTACTTAGGACTACCAAAGAATGCTTCAAATTTAGCCACAATTGGTAACATTGGATGGAAATCACTACATTCTAAGCATGTTGGTGAAATATTTAGACAAATACCAAGATTAAATGTAATGAATAGGAATAGAATCCTATGTCACAGATAAGGTCCACACTTTAGAACAGGAAAAATGGTTAAGCAAATCTCTGGAATGACAATGACTTTGAAAATGGGAATAAGTTGTGATTGTAGAGAATTTTTAAAACTCGTGTACTTCAGAATCTTACGTGACTGCATCAACTCCCCGTGAGCATAAGAAAATATTTTCTAAACTTCGAAATGTTTCTCTCCATATTGGTGTCGAGACAGGCAGATTTGAACATGTACCACTTGAAAACAGAATATGTAAATTGTGTCCATTAAATGAAGTAGAAGATGAACAACACATTTTTTTACCAATTGTACATTATACGATCTCCGATACAAACGCTTTAATGACATTAGTATGTATGTTGAAACGTTCAATGCTTTTAAAACACTTAACAAGTATTGTGTCTTGATGAAAAATTATCTTATCCAACTTTTTCTTAGCAAAAACAGTTTATAAAATGTTTAAAAGAAGATAAAGATATGTTTGATTTATTTCATATAAAGATATAAACTTTTAAGTGTCTCATAGGCTGATATCGGCTGAACATTATTTTATTAAGTCAATTTAGATTGTAATCATTTTGTAAATATTGTGTGACACTCTAATAAACTATTTTACTAGTTACTATTTTTACTACTACTACTACTACCAATGACTCTGTAACCAGTTTGTGTTTGGCCCTCACACGCGCAGCTTTCCAGCCTGTCATGATTGTGTTGGTTTACATTGTTCTTAATCGGACGTATGTTCCCCTCTGTTAAATACTCCAAAGTTTGGAGATCTCGTATGCGCTTTCATTTGTTGGTCCATGTCTTGAAAAAAAAAATATGTAAAGAATATCAAATTACACATTATATTGATAGAGGTATTCTGTATAGATACGACTACATTTATAGTAGGTTGTATAGTGCCCAAGGGATAAAGCTGTTAAAATTAAATGCATTAGTCTTTGCTTTGGCGTCACTCCCAACCCTTTCCAATGGATATGCCTATGATGTCATCTGCTTGTTTCTTTGTGATAATAGTTGCCCGAGAAGGTGGCCGCAGAAGAAGTTTGGCTTCCCAAACTTCCGCTACGGCCCAACCCAGCAGTGGTCTGGCCGTAAGTAAGCAGGACGGTGATAATACGCTAATCGTCGTATGTATCCATAGGCAGATCCAGGGGGCAGGGGCGCTCCCCCTTTCCCACCAAAATACTTCATTTTCATGAAATCCCGTAAGTGCGCCCCCCCAAATTTCTTCATCCCCTTTCCAAAAACCTGGATCTGCCTATGTGTATACCCCCCCCCATGTTGGCGGCACATATACAGTACTGGCGCCGTGCGTTTTGTACCATGAACCTACGAATGCCTTACTTTGTGAATTACACAACGTGTAGACATGTTGTTGTACTAGTACAACGCACGTTCGATGCATGTTGATCTCACGGCCACCTCCATGAAATCATTGCCAGTGCCGACACACGCATAACGCACGGAGTCAGTGAAACTTGTACCCATAGCGTAAAGGTTGTTACTGCATGAGGAAAACGCCGTAGAAACCGCAGACCTGAAAACGCATTGCAGCCATTGGGCCTGAAGAATGTCTCTAGGCAAGCTGTTCCAGTCAGAGACTGTGTGGAAAAAAAATGAAAATTGGTAGTAGTTGGTTCTAGCTATTATTGGGTTAAGATGGACACCATTTCCCTGGAAGCTTACATAGTATCCAATGGGTATGTAGCAATATGCCACAACTGATATACCCTAGCACGGGAATAGCAGTTTGACAGGTCATTTGGATATTCGTTAAAAGGGGTTATTTAGTGTATTTCTCACTAATAGTGAGACGTCTCCCAAACTATGTGAAATTGTTTTTTCTTTTTATTTTTTAATTTTTATTTATTTTTTTTTTATTTTATTTTTTTTTTTCAGACTTTCTTTAAAAAGGGGGGGTAATGTAGTAGTTGTTGAGATTGACATCTTTTCAATTTGTTGTACGTAATTGTAAATGAAATTGATAGTTTTGTAGTTCTTTATTGTTATGTACAGAATCTTTGTTACAAATGGAACATGTCTATTTTATCTGGACAAACAAGGAAGAGTGGGACGAATAGCCACAGCCTGTGTAAAAGGCCATTTTAAAGTGTTGTATAGAAAAGCCATTGGAAATTTTAGGTGTAGGATAAAATTAGTTGTGACAATTTTATTACAAGTGTCCATAGTTTCAAGTGCATTTTTAAGGTTCTATTCTAGTCTCTCTGAAAACATCTTTTTAAAATTATGTTTTAACTAATTTTAATCTGTACTGTGGTATTTTACTATGCACTCTATATGCAAAATAAACTGGTACAATGCAATATAAATGCTCTTCTATGCGTTACGTGTCCAGCCATTCAGCGTTCATATTCAGCGTTCCTAAACCGGGGCCCCTTCAAATAAAAGCATCATACAAGTCCACTCTGTATTTAAGTAGTAAACAACAAGCACAAAGACTGTTTAAATAGACAATTCTCGTCACGTGACCTCTTGTAGTGCTAATTATCAACGTTAGTGAATTTCGTCTTGACAAACATAACCGTGACTTCTGTTGTTACGTAATTTCTCCATATTCCCATGTCACAAAACGGCGGGTGGTAAGGACTAAACATGGTGATTGTCAAACAGTAAACTTCATCCTAATTTTATCAATTAAAACACTTGGTTTGAATTGTTATTTGTCGTTATACTAGTATGTCTTTGTTTTATTTATTTTGTTTAACCAATAAGTTGATTGAATGAAAGATGATTTTTAAAGAATGTTTGATGGAATGTTCTTTGGCGTTTAAAAAAACCACACAACATAATTTGCGGCTACAAAACAATCAACGTTTCAAACCATACTTGTACGCATGTGTCCTAATAAGCATTTTTTCATAGACGTTTCGATTACACGTAACAGCGGCTATTTTTGTCGCACATAGATTTCAAACGAAGAATATAATACACCACTTTCTTCATAGCAACAGCTATCATAATTTACAAATATATATCTCAATATTTCAGCAACACATCGGTTTGCCTTTTTCAAGTGTAGAGTGTTTGCATTATGACTCTTCACTCTTGAAAATGGCAAACTGATGTGTTGCTTAAATATTGAGATATATATTCGTAAATTATGATAGCTGTTGCTATGAAGAAAGTATTGTATTATATGAATTAACACAGCTAATGAATTTGTTCAACGAAGAATATGGAGTAGAGGATTTTTTTTAAATATATATAATCACGTACATTTGTGAGAAGTGTTCCACCCAAATTGATAACATTTGGACAACGTTTGGGTTTATGTGAATGCAGTCATGGCAAGTACCTCATATGGGCAGGATTCTGCAGTGTACATGTGTCACAATTCTCGGTACTTTAAGACAAAGATGCACAGGTAATTTGATCAATTTAGTTTCAGCACTATATTTATTGTACATGAGAAACATAATATAAAGTAACAAAAACCGACCTATCTAATTACCCTATAGAATCAAAGTTTTACATACAACCATAGGGTTATTTAGTCCTACTGTATGTTTTGTATTAGTATTTTTTACTCCACAATGTTTTTGGGAGGTGTCAATTTAGACATAATGGTTATAACATATGGAGTAGCTTTTACTCTATAAATTTTGAGACTGAGCAGCGCTATGATGATTTTTGTTCGAAAAAACGTGCAACAACATCTGACATTTCTCCTTGATTTTCAAGGTCAAGTGGCTGGCCAGCATTTTGCTGCGACCTTTCCCGAATATCCTTCCACTCTTGTAGTTTATCACGGTATTCCTGGACTTTTGCGAAACGATCGGTAGCTCTGTAAAGTTCTATCAAACCCCTGTAAGCATACTCAAGTCCACTATAACCTGGTCCAAAT
>CM032661.1:46350744-46383863 GCA_019095985.1 Streblospio benedicti
GATTCTAGTACATGTACATATCAAGAATCTATATAACGAATATCAATATTTTTTTTTATCCTGATAAATAATGTATACTAAAAATGTGAAAAAGACACCCTGAAATATACCAAAAATGTGAAAAAAAGACACCCAGAATATACAAAAAATGTGAAAAAAGACACCCAGAAATATACCAAAATGTGAAAAAAGACACCCAGTTTCAAGGCACGTCCGTACTAATCGCGATATTGTGAGACTACTCCCCCTGCCCCCCCCCGAGTACCAAACGTCGTCGGGTACCGCGTCATATACGTAGAAAGGGAGGATCGATGGGGTCTGAGCGGGTTCCGTACTATACTGTCACCCCATTGCCCATTATGATAATTAAAGACGGGTCTCTTCGTCTACTGTAGCTGAAAAGATACAAATATAACTGCAGTTGTTTTCTTAATCTGTACTTATTACGCCAATGTCGAACAAGATTTGGTAACTATATGTATTTCTAATATAACAAACAATATGAAAATAGCAATACCATACGGTGATAAAACAAAAACGTCTAATTTCGTAACAAATTTCTAATAATACACAGCTTCCATATTTTCAAACCGGCATAGTAGTGCGCATGCGTCGCTGGGATAACTTGTAAACTGTGAGCATTATGAAATTTCGGGGTGCGTTGTGAAAATAAAATGGAGGCAAGCGTTAGTCAACATTTGTTTTTCAGTTGAAATCTTTGTTTTAAAACATTAACGTGCGTTCTTATTAATTCAAATAAAGTATTACGCAATGGATAATGATTTAGTCTGTAATTTTAAGAAATGTAGAAAAAGACTTGATGTTGTTGCTTGGGTAACAGCTTGTTCACACATATTTTGTGATGAACACGGAAAAAAGGAATTTGCGAAATCTCACGAATGTCCAGCATGTGGATCTAGTCTTAATGGAAAATATGATATTACATGTGTGGATTTGCAGCCTGGGGAACAGTATAAATCTATGGTACTTGCAGGTTATAAGCCTGAGGTAATTATGGAGATAGCAACCAGAGCGTTGTCTTTTTGGAGTTATCAAATGCATCAGGAAAGAATGTATCAGGAGCACATTTCTGTAAAATACAAAGAAAAGTGTTCTCAAATGGACTCGTACTATGGAGAACTGGTATCTCGATCTAAAACCGAAATAACAACACTTAAATCTCAAATTCAAACTTATAAGAAGGAGATTGAACACGCTAAAAAGAAGAACAATGACTTGTGTGATCAGCTGAAAGAAAAGGCAAGACTTCATAGTAAGCTTCAGATAGCTTATGATGTCCTGCGGAGAAAAAATGTAACTCCTCAAAGCTTTGATGAAGAGCCTGATGTACATCGAACTCCCAGGAATATGCAAGTGTCTAACTTTCTGATGACCAGAAATGATTTACTGCAACGAAGTTCAGACCACTGTGCTAATGAGCCGCAAATATTTGACATGGATAACAGATCATCATCTCCACAAGGAGGATCTGGAGACTTTAGATTTCAGCCAGTACCGACGCCCACTCTTCCAGGAACTAGGTTTAATTTTGACATGGATTCTCGCAAATGATAGCAGAGTATTAAGACAAAAATTCAGAATGATTTTATGTATGAACTTGTGTACAGTATTGAATTTGTGATTCATGTGTGATTGTATTTCTTAATATAATAAAAAAAAGGGGTTTTAAATGTTTTTGTTAGCATCATTTGATTGTATTTGTATTAATTCATTTTACCAGCATTTATTAAAATGTGCTACCGGTATAGTATCAATACGTGTAGTGCACTGTGATCCACTGTGAGCCAAGAAAATTTTCGCAGTTTTTATCCATAAATTGGCTGGTTCATTTCTTGTGTTTTATGCCTTGTAGAATTTTACACAAAAAAACAGCACAATTTAGGAGTAAATAAGCATATATAAGTATGAGTAAATTGTTGATATAACCTCTTACAGTTTGAGGCTATGCACAAGGAAATTTTACACATTGTATTGAATTTTTACACAACAAAAGTTTAATCAGTTTATTATGGATCTATAACACAAACCATACTTATTTAATTTATAAATGGTATTTACTTTGTCTCAGCCAATACAATTTCAATACAATGTCTAAAAGAACTGAACTACGATTAAATTATTTGTCGATTATTTACTTCTAATCAAACACCTGTTTAGAATTTTATATACAAAGATTTTGATTTATCCTGAATCAAAAATCATTAAGATAACATTTTAATTTGCACATTAACTGATGGATACACATACAGTTAGGACTGGCGTGGGACTCAACTGTAAAAGTTAATTTCTGGTCAAAAATTATGGGAAAATTCAGAGTTATATATCTTACATCACGTAAACGATGATTCCCTATCTGTATCGAAGTATTTCTGTTAATCAACACATATCATCAGAGTAAATAAGTAGGGATTTTGCTGATTACTAACAAAACCACATGAAAGACTAATAGACAAAATCATCAAAGGTCTTCATTTTTTAGTATACACATGTATTGTTATATGGTACACAACATTATGTGTAAGTATGCTAAAAAAGTTTTACTCCTATATAAAAAATCGTTTTTGGTCCAATATGCACTCTAGCCATATAGAATTGAATAGAACACAATCCAACCACAAATTCTTAGTCCCATCACAGACCTTAATTAGAGGTGTATTTAAAACAGTTTTAAAATAAAATAAAAAAATAGCATAACAAGAAAGAAACGAAAATTTAATAAAAATTATTACAAACGATTATAGCTTTAAAGTATGGTGTAAACGAGGATATTTTCAACAATATCAGCAAAAAATGAATTGATTTATACTAGCTAAATTAATTATTTAATGCAATTGATTGAGCAAAGATCGAAATAAAAGTTCCTTATTCTTTAAGTTGTTCTATGTGAAATAACTCTCCACATTTGCAATCCCACAAATCTGCATTGTCTTTCATCCGACTTTCAATTCTGGCATTAAGTTGGTCTGCAATATGAAGTAGCAAAATCTTCAGTCTGGATTCAATATCTTGGTAGTCTTCACATAGTGCATTTATCGGTTCTATGTTAGCATTCTCTCTGCATTCTAATATAACAAGTATCATCTTCTGATCTTGACTTTTGTATCGCTCACATTCAAGAACATTATTTATGACTTCATCAACTATGTCTAATAGGTCTCTCAAAATAGCACTAGGAGGAGGATGATTGGCTGTGTACATTTTTGGAATTTTTTTATTCTCTGGGAGTTTAAAGTTATCAAACGCTGCATCATTGGCCACTTTTGCTTTAAATTCTGCAGTGCAATGAATAGGTTTCTGGCACTTAAAGTGTTCTAATCTATTTATGACAGAAGTGACAGAGTGGATATACTCCAACAGCAATTCGTCTGTAATGTCACAACAGGACACATTTCTTTTGTCACACATATTGAGATAAAGTACAGCTGGTTGAAAAAGTAGGTTCAGGTATGGTTGAAGCATTGGACTCAAAGATAGCTGCAAATAAATGGTACTTCAATACTGAAATGTTATAAATATTTTTAACGATGATTATTGCTATTTCCATTATTTGCTACTAAACATATTGTCATTCATATGTAACCCAATAAACATAATGTTACCAAAAAGTCCTTTCTTTCTCCTTGACATTTTGTTTCATCAACAGGTTTGTTGTGAGACAAGTGTAAAACAAGTTTGTCCAGGTAAAATGCAAGACTACCATACATAGTTGACACCCATAATCCATGTAGTTCACTTGGAATACTATCAATCTGAAATGTTATATCAAATTTGGTTTTTATATGTGTGGGTGTGAGAGATCAGACAATATCTCACGGAGTGTGGAGTTTGACTATCAAACTTCACACAAGGTGAGATATTGCCTGTTCTCTTACTCCCACTCATATAATTACCTTTTTTTCTCATGTTTATTTATCATTTACATGTAATTCAAAGTCTAACTTTATAGCGTAGGATATCAAATTTTATGCTCCAAACTCTTGGCCAACCAGCTTTGAGTATGTTCAGCAAACATGAGAGAATAACCTGTCATTATCCTATTTACTAAGTTGTTCAAATAGGAATTTATATGTGAACCATTGACACGATACAGAATTAGACAGCAACTATCCATGGTCCATCAGAATTGTCTAATCACTGTTAGCTACATGTATTTCTCAAATTCAGTGATTAATCTATAAATTGGGAACAATTAAATGAGTCCCTAAAGGCCGCGTCTTACTAATTTCTGCGTATGACCGATGCATAAATTCTAGGGATTTCCAGACAAAAAAATTTATATGTCGAAATCTGCTGATAGATAAGCCCTTTTGGCACTGAATCATTTTTTTTCCCCAGCGCATAGTCAACTCACAGCCGGCGCAAACCCGGCATAAGAAAAGCAGACAGTGAAAGCAAGGTAAGCGTAACCCGACACACAACCGACGCACAACAAATAAGTCTGGGTGTGACGTGCGTCGGGGTTACGCTGACCGTGCGTTCACGGTCTGCTACTCGCTGAACATACGTCTACAATACGTTGAACGTCTGCTGAATGTATGCCATCGGATGCTCAAGGTGTGCCAAGCTTACGCCAACCTTTTCATCTGCTGAGCATCTTCTCCAAATATGCGGCGCATGTTTGGCACATGTTTGACGTACGTTTGACATATGTTTGGTGTATGGTCGACGTAAAAAAACAATAGATTATCGATTGACGTATGCCGTTTACGCTTTCGATGTTTTGAGCAGCACAAAGTATTGGGAGCGTAAAAGAACAGACCGATCGATAATTTTACTAGAAATATTTTGCCGGCGTACTGGCAGCGAGCGTCACACGCAAGTTACACGCACGTAGAGCGGATAAAGAACGTTGAGTCGGCGTAGGGTCGGCGTAGTCGGCAGATGCTTAGCGAAGAAAAAATCTGGCCATCCGACTGATTTTTATCAGCTGGGCGTAAGTTCCCAGTAAGTTCCCAGTGCGCCGGAACCAGTGGGACACGGCATTAAGGAGTCGCCTACTTTGAAACAATGGGTCCGAGGGCCAATGCAATTAGTCCTGGCATACATAACCATAACAAACTACAAATATTTTATGGACCTTGGGAACACACAAATTTTAATTCTTTGCATCCTATTGAAAAGTAATGAGTTCTGGATGCGGGACTGACATCTAGATTAGTGACATAAGTGAATTAGGCACTGCAAATTTTATTATTAACTTGATATCATTCTAGTAGTTCATATAGGAATTCATGCTTGAACAAGTGATACAGAATAATGCAGTAATTATCCATGATCCATCAGAATTGTCCAATATACTGTTAACTACACAGTATATAGGTAAAATGAAGATGTATGGAGGAAAAAAACTTACACAACTTCCTTTTTCATAGTCGTTTAGTTCATACAGAAAATTTCTGGCAAGTGTTGTTTCGCACATCAACTTTATATTGATCATTTCAATGTATTTCTGGTAAGAATCTATCTGTTCTTGTGCCAAAGTAGCCTGAAATTATATTCATAATTTTATAGACATTATTATACATTCATTGTCTCAATGGATGATACCCTCCGCTGGTATGTGTGTTGATTGGTTAGAGGGACTGTCACCTTGGATATTGGTAGGGACAAGCTGCTGGAAACCAGACCCTATCACAAACTAAGCCATGTAGATATCCTGTTCCAATATTATCATACCTCAAATGCATTGTTTTAAAATCTCTCTCATGGATGGTCTGGATTGCACACCTTTCACACAGTTGCTGGTTAACAAGTGTGACTGAGAGAGGGGTAACAAACCAGGGACAAAATATTAGTCACAATGACACAAATATTGTGGTACATATAGAATATGTGGGAAGTGGTTACTATTTGAAACTTACAAACCCGATTTGATGACTTTTGCTTCATGGTGTTATCTGTAAAGAAATAAAAGGCACGAACAAAATAATAGCAATAATGAATGCAAATATAACATAGCAACACAAATACGAAGACCCAAAGACCCAATCAATGGGGTAGAAGTGTAAACATTCTGGAATGATTCCATCAGCTGGATTCCATGCACCTACCCGTTGTGAGATCATGTGATGACAAATTTCATCTAATCCATCATCTAATCCATCATCTAATCCATCATCTAATCCAGCGTCTAATCCAGCGTCTAATCCAGCGTCTAATTCAATAGGAGGTGCTGTGTCAGGTGCAAATACTACACAAAATTTTGTGTGTTTATTACTATTGCCAGATTGCTTTTCCTCAGAGGATGGAGTTTCTTCTGCTGACTTACGCAAACGTGTGCTGTTCTTTAGTATTGACTTTAAACCTGTAGTTGATTTACTTGGTGGCTTTTCATCTACTGACTTGTTTGCTGGTCGATCATTCAGAAATTCTCTAGACCTTGACTTAGGGGATGCTGCATCTAGATAAATAGGAGCTACAGTCAAAGTTGTCAAGATAGAAAAGAAAAAATAATACATTACATACTATTTCATTAATCTTATTAAAAGAAATATTTTGAATCATCTTGCTTGCTTTTCCCCTTGACCTTAGACTCGCCATGTATGCTGGCCTTTATTGACCTGCATGGCGCATTTTATGATTAGAGGGTCAGCATGATGCCAGGCATCAAAACCCATGTCGTTTGAATTGGTATGAAAATGATCCATGCGCTATGCCTTTTGTCGCCGGCTCTCAAACGCATTATCAGGAAATTACCCCATTGAAAAAGCATTGGAACAAGCCATACAAAAATTTGACGGGTGCAAAACATATACATGTAATAGAAGAGAAGAGCACTTAATTGTAGGGCACAGTATTCTCATTAATGCTCAAAGAGACTACATTTATGCAGATATTTATTGGTTAGTCTTGACCGTGTTTTAAATACGGCAGTGGCTATTGGTCCGGCGCGCCGGAAAAATCACCAGTAGTCTAGCTATTTGTCCGGCGACCACGACGGACAAATAAGGAGGAGTCTATTTGTCCGGCGGGTACAATTATGTACGTCGTGTGTTTATATACGACGACCATTTGTCCGGTGGGTGTCTGTGTGGGCTACTGTTTATTAAAATAGTTTAGTTAATGTTTTAGTTATCAAGTAAAAACACACACAAGAGGGATTTGGGGGTGAAGGTTTTATTTAGTTACAAAGCTTTTTACAAAATTATAATTGAATCCAAACAAGTTATACATGTATACTAAATTTATGTCAAGATGATTATGCAAGTAGATCTAGCACATGTAATTATGTCAAACATGATGGGCATATCCATATATTGTTTTGGGGTTCCTTTTTAAAACCCACACACCGTCTATCGTACCACTCTAAACAGTGGTCGCAGTTTATGACATATTGTCCATCAACAACCACTTTATTACCAACTACTTTGAAGTTAAGTTAGCATGATGCATGTTCTTGGGTACTCACTTCTTGGTTAGTGCATGGTGTGATTCAAAGTAATTATCAAAGACTATATGCCGCAAACACTAAGTGCGTCTGCTTAGTTTTATTAAAAAAATAAATCACATAATATCCACTTTTCTTGTAAGGACGTGTATTTTGGTAAAATAAATCAAATATGTTAACATGAAATATGTTATTAGGATCTGTATACGTTATTTGAATTCAATTATGTTATTGTACTGTAGTCATATGTGTGTTATATCTCAGATTAGTTAGTTAGATATAGTTAGTTAGATATAGTTAGATTACATTAATTAACATTATGGCTAAAAATTTGCGAATGGGTTTATTTTTCACATGTGAGGTTATGTCTAAACTAATTTAATTACACAGTAACCTAGATGGACAAAAAGGCTACAGATTTATTAGTTAGAGACGGCCGCCGGACTTACAGCCTATCACTCGCCGTGCATACCACCAGCCGGACATATTATATAGCCTAATACAGTGTACCTATTTATCCGGCGGGGTCGCCGGACGAATAGACTACTGGTTATTTTTCCGGCGCGCCGGACCAATAGCCACTGCGTTTAAATACCCGGGGGGGGGGGGCACCTAAATAGTGTACGGGGGTGGCTCCACCGGATATTTGATATCTTGGATAAAATGTGCTAAAATTTTGCAAAACATAAGGCTTTAAGTGCTGATTTCCCAATCTAAAGGGGTGCATAGGCAAGTGGGATGAATTTAGTGTGCTGATCTAGAGCTAACTAGGCATGTTTCACATCGTCGCCGGCAATAGTGTCCCCTACTTACGCTGGCCAATGAAAGATCTGAACGTGTCGCCTTTTGAATATGCAAATTACGGTGATATAGAAGGCAGGGTTCGACATAAGTGGTAGACCTGTAGCCCTGGTCTACCTGAAAACTGGCCGGTCTACCAGCTTTTGCCAGTAGGTAGACCTGTGGTCTACCTGGTTTTGGCAGTCCCATTATGTATTATTAGAAAAACAAAATACTTGTTTGAATCATCATCCTTATTTTAACAAACACAGAGAATTATGTTATTATGTCAATGTATTGAATTATGCACTTCCCTTTAAAGGGCAACAGAAGGAAACATCCATTTTTTAACAACACGTGAGTGCCGGGCTACCTGATTTTGAGTCGGTCTACCTGATTTTTAAACTTGGTAGACCCGTTGTCTTCTGCCTTACCAGTCCTTATGTCAAACCCTGAGAAGGTACTTTAAACAGTGATGCTGGCGTATATCAACATTTCACATTGATTCGAAGTTTTCATATTCAATTCGTAGTCCCGTAGCATTTGACTTCCCCATGGATAATATAATGAAACAACATGCTCTACACATAGTCTCCAAATCACAATTCTACATTCAAATCAAATGCACGATCAAAATGACGTTTCACTGTACTGCTTGCTACGTGTCCAGCCCTGGTACACTTTATTTCTGTGCCTCTAGGGATTTTCCATCTCATATTGAACAAGGAAACACCTCGCCAAGGTCCTAGTCTATGATAATACCAAAGGATATATTCAATTTAATATTAGATTCATCTTGGTGGGATTAATATCAAAACGGCTGAGCTGTACCTGAGGTTCACAGCTGGATTACAGAAACTTGGAAGGAGCAGTGTCGACATTATTTGCACAACCTCTATTACTGGACGTCTTAAAATTTGCGCTGTATATAATATTTCCTACTTATATTTTCCTTATCATTCTCATTCTCGTCGATGAAATAAAAGTATGTGTCTTAAATGATGATTGTAAGAGGGATGTTTTGCCTTCGCCTTGATATAGGCAACTCTCTTTAAACGGAGATTGAACTGTAACCGAGCTACGGTGACTTAGAGAACCAATCAGATGGCAGTATTTGTCACCGGCGACTGTAATCCCTGTCCTCGGTGACTTATGTCGCCGGCGACACATTTGCATAAGTTGAGTTCAGGCCTCTAATTGGCCAGCCTAAGTATCCGAGACGGTCGCCAGTGACGACGTGAAAGATGCCTAAATAGACCTATCAAGAGCTGATTTTAGCTACTTGGGTCATGATGTGATGATTTTTGTGGTGAGATTGCGACCCATTCCGGTGGCGCCTCCCCGTTCGCAAAATGTACACATGAGCAATTTACACAGAGATATGTTGCTATTTTACTGCACATCAGTCAAACAGCATAGATATCTGTATAAATTGCTCCTGTGAAAATGTACTGAGTGCCCCCCACCCCCACCCCCACCTCCTGGTTGGGGGGGGGGGGGGATTGAATACTACGATACAGGTGTATTTTCCATTGCCATTTGTCACGACTAAAACGACTGCCAGTTAATCATGATAGTTTGTGTTAAATAGCGGTTAGACGTCTAGACTACACTGTCTACAAACTACAGTAGTACAACTACAACACTGAAACTTGACATGTCACATGGTCATGACGCAGCATATTAGAATATCTAGACTAGTCTGGACTCTACCTTTTGGCGAATCTGGCGGTGATTCAAAGATTTGAACGGTGTCATAAAACACATCATTCAAGTCATCAATGTCTTGTGTGTCTTGCCTATCCATCGCGTTCATTTTAGAGGAATATTCTCGATATGATTAATGCTATATCTATATTATTAAAAATATGTCTGTGTTTCTTTACAACATGGACAGGTGTTTCATATTTTCTCAGAAACGTTCTCGTTTACGTACGTCAGACGTAGACCTATAATAATGCAACGACAGACGTGACATGCATATCTATTCACGGACGCACAAGCCATGTGACAAGGCAAGGATGCAAAAAAAAAAAAAAAGTGAGTTATCTGTTTTATCTTTTAATCTTTACCTAATCTTGCCCATCACATCACTTTCCAATCATCACAATTGGCACGTGCACCATAAAGAATTCACACGGGGTCTTCTTTTTACAAGTCGTCAGCGTCTGAGTGAAGTCGTCATCTGTTTTTGTTTTGCATGGTTTTTGTTTTGTTTTACGTTTTGGTTTGTTTTCAATGAGGCAGATACGAATAGTGAACTAAATCAAAGGGTGACAATTTAATGAATTGAAGGTCCGGAAATGTCACTTTGATAGTTTATAAATGTTGCGATTAAACCTCTATTTTTCAAATGTTGCGATTAAACCTCAATAAGGCATCGACCATTTGATCTCAGAGGGGGGGGGGCAGCAAAAATATTGAAAAAAACTAACGCAAGCCTGAAAATTGGTGAAAAAATAATAAAGTTTCATTTGGCTATAAAAATATTAATAATTGTCAAATTTTGCTTAAATACAGCTTGATACAGCTTAAAAAATAATTGAGGTTCAGCAATCTAAGAAAAAAAGAATTAAATGTCCAATTTCATGAAAAAAAATAATAATTGAAGCTATGGTGAAAATAGCTGCCACCCCCCTCACCCCTGAGATCAAATGGTCGATGCCTAATGATGAGCTAGAAACATGCGTACTCATGCGTGTCCGGACTGAATGTATCTATTACGGTCATGACACCAGGACAGTCAGTCAAATAAAGTTTGCATTATGATTTTTCTCATGTGTTTTTCCAAAGTTTGCTTGTGGATACAATTATATTCTCTCTCTCTCTCTCTCTTCTCTGCTGCTGAAAACAAGTTGACTCTTTATTAAACTGCAGATGATACACAAAAATGGCATTAAATTAAACAAGCATTTAGGAGCAAGCTTGCCACTGCAAAGGGTCTCGTAAGCTTTGAAAAAGCAATGAGACCGAAGCATAAAAGATGTGTACCAATATTGCAAGCTGCAATGTGGTGAGCTCTGGATATTCCTTGATGTGCTTCACTGAATGTTTCTCATGCAGAAAAATGATAAAAAGAAAGAAAAGGGATTTTTAAGGCCCAAAACATGACATGAAGTAAATGAGGCGATCAAAAATCGATGATGCATGCCCCTGTATCTAGGTTAGATGGTTAATGCGGTCATGGTTGAGGTGATGTCCATCAGAACCTCTCCGTATGATAGGACACCTGGGAGCTGCTTTCATATGATGTTAGTAAAGAAGTGTCTCTAAATGGACATAAGATTCTTGAAATTCGGTAGGTTTGTGAGTTTATGTGTGAATTCTTGGGACCATGAAAAATGGTCTTATTATGCAGGTGGTCTCTCAATACAGTAGCTTTCAATTGATATTTCAACAGAGTGGTGGTTTTGTTAATACTAAGTTTGAGCATGGACATGTAGATGAACAAAATCTATGGTTTGGAAGATTGTTGAAGAGGTCTTTGATTAAGTTATATACAACAAAGTTGATAATCAACACAATGTTAGTGTATTTTTTAATCGAAGCATCATCTAAAACACATGACAATTCATTAATTTATTTGCAAATATAGAATCAAATGTTGATACATTGGTTTTTCATTCTGAGCATTTGCAATGTCATAACCATCGCTTAAAATTGACAAGGCACAATATCACGATGCTGCAATTCATTTACTTTTATGTATGCAAATTTATCCAGGTACACCGTATTTTGTAAATCAATGAAAAAATATAAGTTAGATTACAATAAGGATGACAATGGATGATAAATACATATTGACATGTGAACATAATTGAAAATGACAAAAACTGATAATAAATACATAGTCATTGCATGATAACATAATATCATTGACAAATTGTATAAATATAAATATTGATTAAACATTTATATGATCTAATGTGTTTTCCCTTGCTTCCTTGTGTATGATGTATTCAATTCTAACACTCTCTCTCAGTTCTCTAAGGCCTCTCGAAAGCAAGCACATTCCTACTACTAATAGCATAGACATAGTTGAAGACAGGTTTTACAACCCTAAGCTTCCATTTAAGTTCAAGAGGCCATGATAGGACTCAGACTCACAACGCTGTGGTTGTGAGACCATTATCACAAGCATCAACTTGATGTAAATATATGGAAGCCTAGCCTATCACAACGCCTTTAAATGATCTTACATGAAGGCCTATTCTAAAAGCTTCTCTATGATCCAATTCTTGCTAAATGTTTTGCAAAATTGACGTCATCAACTAAATGCACATGGCTTCAATTTTTAGAACAATCTATTTTCAGAGCTGCTGTAAAGCTGCTGTAATTGGGTATTTTCTCGTTTAAGCATGTGGTACTGTTTATTTGTAATGGGAAGATTTGATCAGAAAATCACCCATGCATGCTGCTGCTAATGCAGCTGTTGCTTGTGAATACTCTGGTTTTAAAGGCTATAACAGGCCAGGTTGTTTGAGGTTGCATATTTAATAGCAGAGAAATTCCTAGGGTTTTGTAAAAGACCTTATATCTGTTAGAGGTAGAGGTTGTCCCAATTGTACTTGCTCTTCATCTTTGCACTTGATAATTATATGGCTTACATGAGCGGTTTTTGTAATAATAGAAGTGAAAACTATTAGATATAAGGTCTTTAGAAAGACTTATGGAAGCCATTTGCCTATATTAACATGTAAGGAATCGTTCACAAATGATGTTATCCGGCGCGGGTGGGGTGGGGGTGGGGGGTAGCATAAGGAAAGATGATGAAAGATGACATGGGGGGGGTACTAGCACTTGGGTGATGTCACCTTTTGAAAAAAAAAGGTTTTAGTTATTTAACAGTATTTTAAACTTACTTTCTGACATGTTAAGTGAGTTGTGATAAATCTACTAGTTGAAATCACATTGCCATGTATGCTTTATGTCGTCTCTACATCTACATGATACCATCCAACGTAACGTCAACTAGCTGACGACTATTGGCAGGTGGAGTACGCAACGTTCAAAATAAAAGTGTTTTATTATTTCTATGATTTTATATAAAAACTTGCATAATTTAATTAGTGGAAAGGAGAGTCTTGAAGCTTTCAAGCGTCTCAGCTGTTGCCAGTGGGTGGGGAAGATCATTCCAATCTACTATTGTTCTTGGATAAAATGAAAACTTCCTAGTATCAGTCCTACTACCGAGGTGCTAGAACGACATTGGGTGGCTTCTCGTCGGGCGGGTTGGACGTATTAATTGGTTGGCGCTATCAATGGAGATCAAACTGTTAGTGATTTTGAACATCATAGCCAATCGAGCGTTGCGACGGCAATCCTGCAGGGTATGCCAGTTGAGTGAGATCAGCATATCCGTAACGCTGGACGGGTTGTGATACTTGTTTAGCACGTAACGAGCAGCAGGTCGCTGAACCATCTCAATTCGTCTGATATCACAAGCCATGAAAGGGTCCCAGACTGCGCTCGCATACTCTATGGTAGGTCTGGCCAGACTCATGTACGCCAGCGCTTTAACAGCCGTGGAGGCTATATTTAGGTTACGCCTCAGAAAACCGATAGTACCATTTGCCTTCTTACACACTGACTGAACATGGTGGTGCCAGTTTAATTTACAGTCCAGGTGAATACCTAGGTACATCGCAGAATCGACGTGTTCCAAAATTATTTGCCTGGATGAAAAGCCATAGTCCAGCGTTCCTCCCAGACGGTGAGTACGTATAGGTCGTCCTGCAGTTTTGGTGCATCAGCTTGTGATACAATAACCAGATAGATGATGGTATCATGGGCAAATAGGCGGACCTTCCAGTGCAGTCTATTTTGAATGTCATTGATAAAATAGAGAAAGAGTGATGGCCCCAAGACAGAACCTTGCGGGACGCCTGAGCTGACGGGGACGGTGTCCACCTTTTCGCCTTCTACCACAACTTGCTGTGACCTGTTCATGAGGAAGCTTTCCAGCCAACGGTTTACTTCGCCTCAAATACCATAGTGGTCCAGTTAATGAAGAATTAGGCTGTGATTTACCTTATCAAATGCTTTCGCGAAGTCCATTACTATGATGTCGGTTTGTCTGTTTTCATCTACAAAATCTAGTATCAGCTGGGTTCCACACTATAAACCCCGGCCAAATCCGTGTTGGAGCTTGTAGAGGATGTCGTGGCGATCTCCATGGTTCATGATATGACTCACAACGATATGTTCCATAACTTTGCAGCAGATGGAAGTTAGAGAAAGTGGTCAGTAGTTGATCGCGTTGTATTTCTGTCCTTTTTTGTAGCCAGGAGTTACATTTGCAGATTTCCAATCCGACGGGACAATTCCAGAGTTAAGAGATTTACTGAATATGATGGTGAGGATCGGTGCAACCTCTCTTTACAGGGGAGATGCCATCTAGACCAGACACTTTGTTTGGCTTCAGATCTCGGAGGAGTTTTTCAACCCCAGCCACTTCTATCACAAGCAGTTCTATATCCTGATACGGAGTTGTAGGCATAGGACACCTACAGTGGAAATCCTCTGTGGTTTATTGTGTAGGAGCTGTCCTCAATACATTTGTAAAATTATGTCTAAATTATAGACATATATATTCAAATTTATTTATATAATGGCACAGTTAAATTAATGTTAAACATCATCACGAAATCATATCGTAAGGGGGGGGAGGCAAAGATGACGTCATTTATCAGGAGGGGCAGTGCTGTAAAGATGACGAAAGGTGACAAGTAGGGGAGGGGGGTAAAAAAGGCCAAAGATGAGGTGACGTCATTTATGAACGATCCCTAAGCAATATCACTATCATACTAATAATCCAGGTACAAGGGGAGATGATTTTTTAAATCACATATATTAATTTGTATTAGCGTATTCACATGCAGTTGACAAAGTGACATCATCGCACAGGCATCATGGGGATTTTTTTTCACTCAATGTTTGGAAATATTACACATCATTTAACTTGATTGATGTACTCCTTCTTTCTGTATATCACAGTTAAAATTGTTCGCTAATTTGCATTCAAATCACTTTCCACACCTGTTGCTATGTCTTCTCATCAATGAGTGATGAGCATGTCGTACAGGTGAATATATAGACTGTAAATGATAATTTACAAAAAAACAAGACTACGGTAATTTCATACCAATTTTGTTAATTATTCATCATAACCACAATCTTTTCCTGGCATCCATGGAGCTGGTTCATCAGTAAATTTGAGAGTGTAACTGTGCCTTTCCTTTATGATAGGAAGTAGGTCCAATACAGTGGCAACAGTTTCTTCACTTAAAACACAAAACACATGGATAGAATTTATTTTTTGGCATGCTTTAGCACATTCTACAAGAGCCTCATTCAGATCTGGGCAATTTTTTGACATTGGAGTGTTCAAAACTAATTTTGTGATAGTATTAGAATAAAATCTTGTGGCTTGTTTAAGTTCATCAGTTATTGATGTAAATGTTTCTAGGCGCAAAACTGAAACTGGAATTTGATATTTCATTATTTCTGAAACTTTGTGTAATGGACATGAATCATCAAATATGAGGGCCACTCGAAAATCAGGATATTTCTTTGTCAATATTTGCCACAAATCTCCATCCAACTGCTTTCCATACTTCTCTTCTCGGCGGCATTTTATAATTAATTTTTTAATTCCAATTCTATCATCCTGTGCTAGTGCACTTAATATATCATTACTCATGCTTGAATAAAAGACTCCAAGATTTGTAAGTTTTCTGCAACTGTTAACCAATTGTAAAATAGTATCTGGCTTAACTTTACAAATAAGAACTCTATTGATTATATTAAGAGAACGAAGATCGGGATGATTTTGTGACAAACTGTAAACTAAATCATCCTCAATGGTCACGGTGAGCCCACTAAGATCCACATGCTGAAGCTGCTGCTTAGTATTGTCACATAGAGTCGAGCACAAAGGCATTAGTGCATCAATAATTTCTTTTCCTGAATAAAATATTGGATTGTCACCGATGAATTGAATTTTGAAAGATCTTAGTTTTCGGACTTTTAGTTTAACTAGCTTGTTCAAAACACTGATTGTATGCTTTCTGCATGTTGCATTACCTTGATCTAAGTATAAGGCTGTTTTCTCAATGAATTTTCCAAACTTCTTAAAGACATTCAAATGATTACTTGAATCATCAACAAATTTGAAATCGAATTCCCGCCATATGTAATGTGTGTGAAAGCAATCACACCATGATTTACACACTAAGGATGCATGGTATTTATCTGTCAGCTTCAAGTATTGTAGAATATCAACAATAATATGGTCAGGTAACCGAGACCAATTGCTTCTTGCTTCCATGGTAGATTTCTGAAAATAAAAAAAAAGCAAATGTTACACTATAGCTAATTCATAATACATAGATTTTTCCTATTTTCTTACCCAGGCACAAACAATGTAAAGTTTGTCAAATGGCACATTTTCTTAGTGCTTATGAACATGAGACAATACACGACAATCAAACTGAACAACCAGTGCTAGATGCTTAAGCAAAGTCAGGCCAATTGATAAAATTCAATTCAAGGAAGTTGAAGAGGGTTAACACAAACCCGATGTCCCGATGTTAAATGCAAAACAAAGTAATATTCACAGGATGAAGAGCTCAAATATAGGCAAGGCTGTGCATTGGGAAGAAGTCATATCATCTACTTCATTTGGAGCTAAAAGATCGAAGCAATGGCCAAGCATGGGGGCAACAATTCCAGGCGGTGCAACATGGCACACACTCAAACTTATTAATAATCATATGTGTCAGTACTGATGAAGTGTGATTGTGAAGCACCACGTACTATAGGTACCAAAATGGGTGACACCCCTCCCGGTCCCTGCCCCAAGAAATAAATTAATCCAACTTGAGGAAAGGGAAAATATGAGCTTTGCATACAAACAAATTACACGACCCCACCAGCATCACGCCCACCACGTTAAAAAAAAGTGTCACTCCCACCCCCACCCCCCTCCCCATCCCCCATTTCACCGGCACCTCCCACTGGCACTGGAAAGATTTGATTACCTAATTCCTTCCTGTATAGCTGACTTTATATATTAGGTCCCTAGGATACAATATATAAAATGACATACACTAATATGAATAAAACATTACTCGCAAATGTTTTCTCCTGCAAAGGGCTAAAATATTACAATTTTATAATAATGTAGTGACTGCATATAACTATTTTTTATGACTCACAAATATGTCCATGCATTTATTTAACAAGTTGTCAACAAGACAGGTGTCCTTCACCGCTTCCTAGCCTCTATCAGTAAAGTGTTATACTCGCTGTCCCGATAACTTAACATGGCGTCTATGGCTATGGCTCAACGTGTAAAGGATAACGGCGTCCCCGTCGAAGCCGCCATTTTGTTACAAATTTGGGGCAGGATACGTAATATACGACGATATATGTTCAATTTCTTCAATACGCAGGCTAGTCCTAGCATTCGAAAAGCGTCATTCTTACGAACAAGTAAATAGAGAATTGAGATATCAGTTTATTGAAGGTAAATAGCCCGTAGTCTGTGAAGCATTTAACTAAAAGTAAACGCGCGAGCAATTTAAGTAGGTCAATGTTCTTTTTAGCTTGCATACAGTGAGACGTCTTATGTGGAAACCTTTGGAAGACGTGTAATATGCCGATTTAAGACAATTTTTGTTGATACTTATTGGTTCAATTATTATATGATACTTCGAGAAAATATAATGTCATAGAAACGGGAGAACTTAGATGGTGTCCGTAAAAGGGGAGATCTATATGAAAAGGTTCCACTGTATTTAAAATGAACCCAATTAAGGTTGTAATGGGATCAGTACAGTTACCATGTCCGACCAGCTAAGAGTCCAGATCATTTTTAATTCATTTTATCCAGATTAACACAATCTACCTTATTCTACCTTGCTTTGGATATCTTGAGTGTAACTACAGGTGTCTTAACCCTCTCGACGCAAGCCGTAAATCCACTATATACCCCCTGAGTGCCAGACACGCATTTTGTGTGACGTGTTATTCACTGTGGGGGTCTTCACTTGTCATAGTTGAAATATGATCCTTTGTAGCTCTTACGTTTTTCATCAGAACATTTTCACATTTACAGTACACATTCAGGGTCTAGTTTCTTATTTTTACCATTGTAAATAAAGATACATACAACATCAAGTTAAATTTTGACAATTTCGAGTAATCGCCCATTCATTTGACACCTTGCGTGGTTGATTTTAAATATCGTAGTATCAGTAGAAATTTTAAGTGCAGCGACTTTTTATCCAGGATAGACACAAAAAACACCATAAACCATCACTATTTCATAATAATATATTTTTACTTACAATATTGCGGACCAAAAACGTGTTCAAAGTTAGATTTCTGATCATTGTGAAAGTTTGACAAGCACCACTCGATCACCCGACAAACACATCATCCGTTTTGATAGAAATACTAGGTATCTGATGTCCACACTTATTGGGTAGTTTGCCAAATGTATTATTTGTGATCCGGTATCCAAGATATAATAAGATGAAGCATGGATGACGAATAATATGATAATTCTTCTTCATAAATTTCAATTTCGTCACAAGATTGCAGATCTTACGATTTCGAACAATTTCCGTAAAATCAGCCTTAGCGGCGCGCTGCAATAATAGATAATAGATATGTATGAGCGCTCTTGATAAAGGCTTATTACAGTGTCAACGTCTGGGCTAGCGCTAGACCCATTTCAAATTTAGCCAAATGGCTAAACAGCTTAATTTTTTTTTAGCCAACTGAATTTTTTTTAGCCAATTGGCTAAACAACTAAAAAAAATTTTAGCCAATTGAATTTTTTTTTAGCCAAGTTTGAATTTAGTATAATACTGTTTTAAATGAAGTAGATGTGCTGGACTTTGTAATATATTACATATCAATACTATTTTGTGGATATTTTTGACAAAGTGCCAGACAGGCTATACATTTTTTCATAGAAGCTCATCAAGTTACTTCGTCAGCGGAATTACTATTGTTTATTACTTATGATGATTTTTCTGTTATTGATTTATAATTGTCATTCTAAATTGCACAAGTAATTGATAAATTGTATCAGACAGATAGCATTCAATAAAAAAATTGCTAATGGTATTTTCAGGTTTTGTGAAAGATCAAATAGAACAAGTTTAAAATTTTCATTCATTTATTGAACCTTTTTTTATTTACATTTATACATCACAGAATAATTTTTCATTCATTTATTGAACCTTTTTTTATTTACATTTATACATCACAGAATAATTTTTCATTCATTTTTTGAACCTTTTTTTATTCATAAATCACTGCTGGGCATACATCTAGATATATGTGGCATTCAATAGATTCAATTTTGAGATTCTTCATGCCATTTTCATCCATTTATTGAACCTTTTTCATTTATCGAATGAGAATTTTCCGATGATCCGCCGGATTTGTGGGGGGGTCATTTAAATAATCGTTAAATCTGATGAAAAATTTTTGAAGGGGTAGCCACCAGGCTAGGCCGAGCTTTTGAACTGTGACAGCCATATACAAACCTACACCGCTACAACGATTTGTTTTACCATCGTGTGACGCATTCCCTCATTGGTTTATGAGGATGCTGTCATCGAAACTAAACCAATCGGAGCGCTCCTTTTAAAAACAACCACACCGTTGTAACGATTAGGTGGCTGTGTTTTACCGCTTGAAAAGTTAAGAAAATTTTCTGAAAGCAATAAACTTAAAAAGTTAAGAAAATACGGGCGTTATAAAGAAGCATGGAGCACCTAAAGCCATGGATAGTAAAATAAGGTATATTATATAATAATTAACGTTTATTTAACACGTGGTCATACTAAAACTGGCCAGCAATGAAACACTCACATGGGCGATAAAAAAGGCTGCTCAAGCCGAATCGGATGACAATATGACAGTTGAAAAATGCAATATAAATAAATCAGGATTGTAACTTGTTATAAGGGTCACTGATTGCTTAAAAATGTGCTTTATACACACTGTCAGTCTGTTATCATTAAACTCTATATAAGTATACATGTATTGCAGAAGTCTATTGGTTATTTGACAGTATATGTAATATTATTATAAATTATAGCCATTTAAAAACACCTCATTATTTAGAAAATATATCAGCAATCTACAGCAAATATTTTTCTTGACTTTATAATATTTTAAAATAATTAAGATTACTGTATTGTTTAATTACCACTATTTTTTTTTTAACAATGTACAATTTTAATGGACCATTTTATAGACAAAATTTATCTGATAGGTCTATAATGATTCTGATTATATTTGAAATACATTGTAGACATAGACAATTGAAATTTTACTTAATTAAGAATTACTTAACTATCCCTACATTTAGTCAACATTCATCAGTGTGTTTAATACAGTGCCATACTGTTTTTCTTTAAATAAAGTTTATGTTTAGTAATATGGTGATTCATTTCTGTTTGTAATTTGCAACTTAATATAAGTCTACATTGAACATTGCTGTATGATTGTTCATAATTTTCACAAATGTATGCCAGGAAATGCCCAGAATTACACTTTAAAAGCACTAATATCCTTTGGCTTCAAGGGGGCCGCCCCTTGCAATGGGGGCCTATGCCCCCCACACCCCAGTGGGTCGGGGGCCCCTCAAATTTTCAGTGTTTTTTAACAATCTGTATTCTCATCCCTGATTTATACATCACAGAATAATTTTTTCATTTATTTATTGAACCTTTTTACTTCTAGAAAGGTCTTCTTGGCCAGCCAATAATTTATTGCCAACTTCTAGACATATTTTAGCAACGTTTCCTTCATGAGTAGCCATGATTGGTGAATGGCATGACATGACACGTCGTTTTTTACTAGTGCCCATTTATTAAAAAAACACAGATATACATACCCTAAACTGATGTAAATGCGTTAATGTTATAATAGCACACAAACACCAGTATTGTAGAAAGTTCTAGTAAAAAGTCTTCGTCGAACATTGAAAAATAGAAAACGTGGCGCCATCTTGTTTCCTTTTGCGTTGTTTGTTTATGCTCGATTTCTGATAGGCAGTTTTCGATTTGGCAAACATCTTCAGTGGTTTACTCGAGTCATGTGGTACAATTCTGTCACACTGTTAAAACTCGAGTAAACTACTGAAGACGTTTTGACGAACCGAAAACTGTCCATCAAATCGACTGTAAAATGGCGCCATTGTTGTTTGCATTATGAAAAATGGTATATCCGGTAACTAAGCGCGAAGTCGAAGTAAAACCAAGCGAAATTCGTTTTTTGCGAATTTTTCTTGAATAAAAATGTTTCGCCACATTGGCGAAAGAATAAGCAAAATCTCTCGCCCATCCATAAAATCTCTCGCCCATGGCGATAAAACGAACCTTAGCGAGCCCAGAACGTAGTTTTGCCGGCGATTGAACCTTAGAATACAGCTATCAAGGCTCAAAATTACTTGTGATACGAGTTTGAGAGTCTAGTTTCAGATTTATTTTCGGTGTCTATTCAAAGGTGGTTTCACAACGTTTCCATTGATATACGACAAGCCATGGTTTTGTTTACGCAAATAAGAGTATTTCATGGCTCAAATTTGAAGCAGATAATGCGTGTTGGGCGAGTAAATATTCGCTCTCAAGAATAGAATTAAGATATTAACACTATGCTGCTTATTTCCTTCTAGAAATACATTGAAATGTCGAGGTAAAGTTGTTGTTGTTGACACACAGGAATTTGAGACTAGAACCACGAGTATTTGTTTACGAAAATGGCAGACAAAATCAAACTGTTTTTTTTTCTGAAATAAAGCTCCTACAGGAGCCCACGGCACTGAAGGGGGTATTTAGATTGGGCTCCTGTAGGAGCCCACGGCATCGAAAGGGTTAATATTACCAATTCAGCCTTTTTTCTGCAGTACACAACAAAATTCATAACTTTCAATTAATCATTGTGGGTTGTACAAGTGAAACAGTAAATTTTAGTATGTGGTTACTCATGACAATGTATTTTAATCTTTTTATTAGATATCTTGACATACCTCTGAAAGACCCTAGAGACCTACAATGGCCGATGATCTAGACGTGGATAACCTCCTGGAGGCCCCATACAAGCAGGTATTGTGATTTTTTTGAAATGTTGTGATTTATATAGTAAGACTTTCTGCAATATATTATAATCTGTAGTCTTATTCAGTGTACATAGTACATACATTTATTATGTCAGATGTATTTCCTTCAAAGGAACTCGTACAAAGTCTATAATCAGGATTTTTGTCAATTTTTTCATTAGATTCATCTTGTTGAATGTTCAAAAACAGCCTGTCTGGCATAGAATTCAAACCCTGCCTGAGTGGCATTGAAGCAGGTGGATAAGGTAGTAGCACTCTGCCATATTTAGTTAAGTCTAATCCTCTTAAATCCAGTTTATATGACAAATCAGCAAGCTTATTATGACATGACTAATTCATTTTCCCTCTTATAAGTTGAGTGGATTTCTAAATTTAGAGATAAGATTTTCCATCGCCTTTATGAATTTTGACTTGGAATCATTGTAAATCCTATGAACAATTAAATAGAATCTATGTTTTGTAAAAGTTCCACTCAACTGAAAGTTTGCCTCAAGAACTGAAATTATACCCCTCCATCTTCCTCAGGGGTTGGTCAGCGCCAGTATCGGAAGTCCATCGCCTTGATCCACGATCGAGCATCGCCAGGAACTCCATCGTAATTGGGATTTATAAAATGCATTTGGATTGAAACCTTGCAGCCATGGTTTATTTCACCCTCAACTAATGTCATTTCTCTTTCAGTTAAACCATTAGGCTGCAAGGTTTGGGGTGGGATCTGGGTTAACGGCTGAAATGTTTTTGAACGGTATTATGTGTTTGGGGATTTCATGAGTAATTACATCATACAATGCAATCAATCAGTGAACTTGTGTTGCTTAGCCTTAAGAGGTATGGTACCGTAGATGCATGGATTCATTGGAATTCCCACTGAGTAAATCATGTATTATTTTTGCTACTTGTGGATATGTTACTGCAGTATTGTTTAAGATAATTGACTAATTCTTGGGTACAATTTTTTATTCTCCTCCACCTGGTACGTGCTGGCCTATTTTATGTGGTTGTCTTCATGTAGGAAACCGAAAATGGCCACTCCGAAAGAGATCGTGACCGTGATCGCAAGTGAGTAGCTTTTTATATGGATTTGCATTTAGTATTATATGCATTATGCATATTGGGAGTATATGGATGCTTCTGACAACTTTTAGCATTTCATTTTTGATAATTTGAAGTGGTAGGGTAGGGGGAGTGTGAAATATTAGACTATTATTTCAATATGGTTTGCTGTTTTCTTGTAACACTAAACAATGCAACTATCATTGCTAGGAGCTGGCTTGTAATGTGTGTATTATTATGTGAATCATAGGTGTAGTGCTGAATTTTGGCTCGGTCTTGGTCTATATTCCATGCTAATACAGCCACAAACCTAAAGGTATGTTTGCTCGGCTATGTGTTGTGCTCCAAGCTAGAGCTGATTGCTGGGGAGAGACACCTGCATCATGGTCTTACACTTGATGTTTAAAAGATAGTTGAACATTGATTTCTCCCATTTGTGTTGACATCCTAGTGGCAACTGCATCATCACACATAAAAATTAAATGTCGGACAAATACATTGGTGGATTTTTTTCAACACCTAAATTGAAATATATTGTCAATAGATGATATGCATGATTTCTATATTTGACCAAGCACGAAAATGCCATTTAGTGAGGACTTTTGTTTGGTAGAGCTGATGCAGGGATAATTCTGGGTGAAATACAGTGTGTGCGAATCTGGCACACTTGCTCAAGAAAAAGTGTGCCTTTTCGCAAGACGGATGACCAAACCTCAAACGACTTGTGTGCAGTGACAAAAATTGGGAAGTAGCCCGAATCAGTCAGAAGGACCAGTATTTTGAAATCTTCATTGGCCCTTCTGACACATTACTGGCCCTGCGAGCGCCGAAGATGCAAAGCCTCGCTAGGGGGTCTGGGGGCATCCCCCTCCAGAAGCTTATTGAATTTATTTAAAAGATTTATACAACTGTCAACTGTCACCATAACCTAGAATTGGCATGGTGAAGGTAGACTAGATCAAGCTCTTCCATGTGGGAGTTGGGGTTCTGTAAAAATAGAACGCAAAATTCTACCAAATTCTATGTTTGCCAGCCGGGCCATCATCTGAAAAACATTACTGGCCCTTCTAAGGTTGTACTAGCATCGAGCCGACGGGCTAATGCCAAATTTTATCACTGTGTGTGTGATTTTCTTGTCTTAGAAAATTACTATTTACAGTACTGGTAATTGATTTGGGGTATTTACCCAGGGAATTATATCACAAAGTAGCCAAATGAAATATATTGAAGATCAGAAATTTGAAAAACAAAACATGATATGTATGTTAAACTGTAAAAGCCACAACACATACGGTCATGTGCTGCACATGTAAAAGACATGCCTGTGTAACACAATCTACTGTGCAAAATGGCACAGTAAGCTTTAAGTGATTGTGTCTATCAGAACAGTGTGACTGCCTATGCATACAATGGCGCAGCCCAGAATTATCCCTGCAGATGGCAATAGTTTTTTTAGACTAAGATCTTATGACTTGACTTGTCGACAAGCTGATGTTTAATTCCGTTGCAATATTTCTAGGCGAAGCAGAGATCGTGACAGGAGGAGAGATGACAAGAAAAGGTAGGTTTTGGAATGTCTTATCAGATGGTACAAAGTTATATTTATAACTTTGAAGTTGGCAGAATACATCTTTTAATTGTCCTACTTGTTCAGAGAAGATGTAATCATATATATTTTCCATTTTTATATTGCTTTATAGAAGCAGAAGTCGAGACAGGAAAAGGCGTTCATCCAGGGATAGAGATCGGGATCGCAAGAGAAGGTCAAGGAGCAGGGATCGCAAAAGGAGGTCAAAGAGCAGGGATCGTGGTCGGGAAAAGTCATCGCGTGATCACAGGCGCTCTCGTAGCAGGGACAGGAAAAGCAGACATGATGATCGTCCGAAAAGTCCAATCATGTAAACTTTTTTTTTTTTTTTTTTTGGGGTTTTATTGTTCGTTTTTTGTTGAATTGTAAAAAGTTTTATTATTTCATTTTTTAATTGTTCATAGTTGCAATTTTTATTTCCTTGCTTGTTTATATTGCCATAATGTGAGTCTTATTTTAGTACCCTAAAAAGCAGACACCCTCTATTGTAAGTATTAAACAGGTACCATTATTAGAATAAGATGGTTTATGTTGAGTTTCGTTAGTAGCTTCAATAAAACCTTGCTGCGATCCGTGTAAATTGTGTTAATACGGAGTTTTAGACTTAAATACCTAGGCCAAATAAAGTGAAGTGTTTCCGGTTTCCCAACCCCATGATTTTTTTTGCAATTATTAAAAAAATCATCAAAAATCTGAACATTTCTTCAAATCATTCTAATGGACAATAAAATGAGAAATGCAAGAAATGTGATCATTTTTATTACTCATGTGATCATTTTTGCACTATGTCCCAATTATATATCATCCGATCACTTTAGTTCTCCAGTCTCTGCACCACACTGCATACAAGGTCTAGTTCTCCCAAGACTTTTAAAGTGTTTGAATTTAAAATATCTAGGCATACTGTACAACAAGAATTATTGTATTGTACCAATGCAAGTTGATATTTTGTGTATTGTGTTGTGAAGATTGTGTAGGACTAGTGATGGGAATCGGAGGTAGTATTATTGACTATTGATAATCGGTAGCCCTGGCATCGTCGATTATCGATACATTATCGATGTTCACATTGTCCAGCTCCGCAAACGATATTCATAGACATCCCGGGAAGTGTTACTGGGTGTCACTAGTCAATCGAACCGTATGCGATAGTACCACACAGTGCATTCTTTAAAATTTGGCATATCTTTATTTGCACTACATGTATTTTCATGCTGTACTGTCATATAGTAATGTATTTGTCGTATAAGTTTGTGGTATAATATTTATTTCTAAATATTTCTATCGCGGCCATTGTAGATACAGGTATTATTTCCCGCATCGGTATGTAAACAAGAAAAATGGCGCGACTTGTTCACTGTCAAATACAAATACATCGAGTGAAATTTTGATAAAATATGAACACATTTTAATGTTTTTTTATTACTTTTAATTGTTGTGTTTAATATCGATGATCAACCGTAGAAATCGATAAACGAATCGGGGGGCCCAAACGATGCATAATACAGATATGTCTATCAATTGGTGCATCACTATGTAGGACATTTGGTGGTCTTTGATTTGCCAAATAATGTATATCACTTTTACATACTGTATTATATGAATTCATCTTCATTGTATTATAGGGATTACAATTATTGCTTTTCAATTTGTCTTTGTTTACGAATTACAACTTATTTGATAGTGTATGGAATTTTTTTTAATCAGGAGAGAAGGAACAACTTCGAAGAAGATTATTTTACCTTTGAGAAACATGTTAAAAGTGCATTAAATTTCATACTCTTGTACATGAATCATGTCTTTCTTCCAGGTAAAAAATAAATCACAACCTACATTTCCTATTTTTATCTGGTATGAAACAGGAAACACTTATTATTTTTTGTTTTGCCTATCCGTCAATTCAAACCTGTGATTGCTTATGACATTAGTTTAGATAATGTTTTTGACACAAAGATGTCGGAAATGAGTACATTTTTTGTGACTAGAGGACTTTTTGTACACAAATTGCTGCGTCAAAATAGTCGGTATTTTAGGCTCAAAATAAATTCTTATTGAATATGAGAATCCGTCAAACAAATTAATATCGAAGTTTTTCTTGCTAAAAATAATTTGCCGGTCGTAGCACTGAGGTTGAGTACACATTATTCATACGAGGCCTTGTTATTTGTGCAAAACTAATGCTGACCACCAGCAACAATTCATTATTTGTGCTATCATTGTAGTGAGAACTTGCCGTTGTCCCCAGAAGATAAAGATGCACGCACTGTGTTCTGCATGCAGTTAGCAGCCAGACTTCGTCCTCGTGATCTCGAACAGTTTTTCTCTTCTGTTGGAAAGGTTTGTCTTTAGCTGTTAAATTGTATCTATAATGTTTCTATATATCTATGAACAATACTTCTTAACAGCTATTTTTTATTGCATTTAGCATCATTTTTTTTTAAATCTATTACATTTATCACAGAATCATGAAATAATTTCAGGTGAGGGATGTCCGGATCATCTGAACAACAAAACTAGAAGATCAAAGGGCATCTCATATGTGGAATTTCAGGATGTGGACTCTGTACCATTGGCCATTGGGCTGAGTGGCCAACGTCTTCTGGGTGTCCCCATCATTGTCCAGGCATCACAGGTACACGCTAATGTAATACTTTATTCTCTCTCTCACAGCCAATGCTCAGATGGCAAATATGGCTGTCTCTTGCTATATGTTTTCATGTTTTTTATGAGAATTCACTTATGTTTAGTGACTTGTTTTTTTGTACATTTTCAAACATACATCTCTGGTAATTCTCCAGAAACACCACATCTGATGCTTTTTAAAAATATATAATTAGGCCACCAAAATATAGTTAATCATCATTTTTTTTTTTTCAAATGTTAAAAGCATTTCTTGAATAAGCATATAATGTAACCTGAAGCTGAAAATATACCAAAATGTTATTATGTTAATGCAGTGCTAAACCAGTTCATTGTACTCCCGTAAGCCACGCTGCGAGGCAAACAGTACAAAAGTAACACATTTTAAAATTCCAAAGTGTACTGTTATTCGGAGTTGTTCATTATTAAGTAACTTGGATTAACCTTCCCTATTGCAATTCCTCTTAGTGTCCTTGTGTATGAAGGGTTAATTTTAAAATTTTGGTAATTTTTTTTTCTTTTTACTTTTTACTTTTTATTTGGTTATTTTTTTTTTTTGTCACTAAAATTCTTGTATGAAACAAGTTGTTTCGTCATGATCATGAAAAGTGAGCATGGCTGTGCATAGTATAGTAGGTTATTATGTGCAATCCATGTTATCAAGTTATTGTTTATCATCTGAGCAATGTCTGATAATTGTAAATTCTCCTGTTAGTCAGCTACAAATTTAGCCATTAATAAATTTTTTCGATAGACTATTTACTGATACTTTTTGGACTTGGCTAGACTTGTATATATTTTAACAGGACTTGCGTGTATTTTTGTAAAGAATATATGATCTAATAGTACTCATGAAATACTGCAATTCAATTTTTAACTGATATTGTGTGGTATAAATAGCCTTTCATATGCAATGTTTTATTATGCTTTACACTTGATGATAGATCACTCCTGCTCTATGATAAGGCGGTTTATTTCTGGAAAAAAAATTGTGTATTGCAAGAGACTGTTAACACAGAACCTTTAAGACGTTTTTTACTTCAAATATTTGAAATAATTAGCTCATGTTTGTTTTGTTTTTAATGAATGATGTACATGACGAGTCTCTCAGTTAAGGCCTCAATAGTTACTCGTCAGCAGTACTAGTAACTTTAAAAAGGTACTGGTCCTCCCTAAAAGTTACCGGTCTTGACAAGTTACCAAACATGTTTGGCTCAGCAGCTTCTCGTATGCAGGACTAGTGAATTGAATTCAGCACTAGTCTTCCCCAATTTCTACTAGTCCGGACGAGCAGACTAGTGACTAAATGGGAGACTGAATATAGACCCTCAAGCTGAAATGGGTGGCTTTTCTGTTTACGGACTTAGAAATATTTCTTATTGCTTTTGTTATCATGTGATTCAGGCTGAAAAAAATAGACTGGCATCACTGGCTGCAAGTTCACTAGCTCCATTGATGAGCAAAACTGGTCCAATGAGGCTGTATGTTGGCTCCCTTCACTTCAACATCACAGAAGATATGCTTAGAGGCATCTTTGAGCCTTTTGGAAAGGTAATGTAGTTTTATTTTATTTGCTAATCATTCAATCTGTTCTCATTTTTCATGTACTATTCTGGCTACACATCTAGAACAAATACTTGCAATACAATGTTACAGTTCATGAAACGAAAGCGGTTGAACAACCTATATATCTGTTGATTATCATTGCCATCTCTATTATTGTTAAGTTTTGAAATATTAACTATGGCTTGTTCTTTAAGTATATCTGCTTTTGCATTTTCTGCTTTTTGATTTTCAGTGTATTATGAGTTATCAACAAAAAAAAATCGTGTCAAACTGTTCTGTTATGCATAACATGTTTTGATCCTATTAACTCTCAAAATGTTTCCTGTACCTTTTCCCTTCAAACCCTTCCAACCATTTTTACCTGTTCTGTTATAGATCGATCATATCAACCTTGTTATGGACAACGAAACTGGACGGTCTAAAGGCTTTGGCTTCATTACAGTAAGTGAAAAGGAACTGAAGTTGTGAGGACAGTGAAATCAGAATCATCCCTCTATTGCGGAGAAAAAATGAAATGCGCAATATATTGTTCTATTATTTTCATACTCTGGCTGTCAAGCTAACAGGATGTATTCTGAGTTCACTGCTCCTATACAGTGCTGGTGTTGCTCTAAGCATGCAAAGATGCTGGTTTCAGGTAGATGACATTAAGCTGATCCGTAACCATGAGACAGGCAGGTCTCAGGGCTATGGCTTTCTTACTGTGAGTAGTTTAGTTGTGCACACCAATCCTGTTTTCATTTGTAAACCTTTTTAACAATTCCTTTGAAAACAATAATTTCTCATCTTGTAAAAGATGTGGGCAATATGTTTGCTTGATCATTAATGCATGTACATCATCAGTTGTGAACATTGATAATCACATTGTGAAAAAAATATATATATATATATGCTTGACTTGTTTGTAATCATATGCAATAACATCTTGAGTAAATTTGCTTGCTATCACATAAATAATCTTATCAGTAATTTGTGAATATTAATCACTAATTATGTTGACTTGCTGAATTCTTGCAAAATGTCTTTTTCTCAATTGTGGCAACTTTGAGTAACACAAACTAGAATCATTTTCTTTTATTTTATCTTATGTTTCTACTGCCTTTCACGAATCTTATATACAAAGTGGAATGATCCCATTTTTTTTTAATCCATCATTTTGTATATTTGTGGAGTTTATTTCTCATTTTGTAGTCATTCATGCTGGGTATCCCATTATCATAATGGTGCTGTGATATTGTTTCGTCAGGAAACGTCAAGTTACCTGATATGACCAACGAACCACCTATTGGCTTTATAGTTGGATAAATTGTCTATTTAGGGATTGGATTTTTGCATGAATGTGTTTTAAATGGTCTTAATTTTGATTTGATGTCTAATTTGGGTGATTTTACATGGTGTTGGGTCCTGTGATTGGTGTATACTGCTGCTATGGTCATAAAATTACATTGTTTTTATATAAAGACAACTGTGTTTTCAGTTCCACAATTGTGATGATGCGAAAAAAGCATTGGAGCAACTGAACGGTTTGAATTGGCAGGGACGACCTATGAAAGTAAGCACTTTATAAGTCGTGTTTAGAGATAAAATTACATAAACATGATTAGTATCACATACACTGAAACTGTCATGTCAATCTCCCTATTCACATTTATCTGAGTTTATGATTTTCGTATTCAGGTAGGACACGTTACTGAACGGCAGGCAGTAGAGGCTATGGGAGGGATGGGCTCTGTGTTTGATACAGATGAGATGGACAGAGCGGGCATTGATCTTGGTGCCACAGGACGATTACAGCTAATGGCAAAATTAGCAGAAGGTGGGTTTATCTTCGGTATTGACATTCTTAAAACTTGTGTGTTCTCCGCCTCACATAAGGCTGTTCTTCATGTTAAGAAATTTAAATTAAACTTTAATACTTCTTCTTTTTTTGTTTTAAATTATTTTTATGTTGTAGGCACTGGCTTCCAGATTCCCACTGCAGCTGCGTCAGCTCTTAACATGCCAAGTATTCCCAACCTGCCCATGCCCCCTGCTGCTCCCGCCCCAACTCAGGCACCACCAATCGCTACACAGTGCTTCATGCTCTCCAATATGTTTGACCCTGGAAAGTAAGTTCTGTATTCTTTTGACTTATTTTATGACTGTATTTTTTTATTTATTTTTTTTTTTCAAGTTTTAATGAATTGTATATTAAGAGTTATTAAGCCTCTACAGTTCCATAGGACTATTATCTGAAATTGAAATGTTCTAATGGATTTTTGTTTTTATATTACAGTGAATCGAACCCTACTTGGGAGACAGAAATAAGAGATGATGTTATTGAAGAATGCAATAAACATGGAGGAGTGCTTCATATATATGTAGATAAGGCCTCACCTCAGGGCAATGTGTATGTTAAGTGTCCAAACATCGCTGCAGCTGTGGCTTCTGTTAATGCTCTACATGGAAGATATTTTGCAGGTAAATGTTAATTTATCATCGTTAAATCAGCCTGTCAATGTTCCTAAATACTGTTGACTAATTTGAATAGCGTAAATGTAATTAGAACTGTCCATTAGATGAAAATTTCAAGAGTTATGATTATGATCCATGAAAAACACGGAAGAATTAAATGATTTCATTAGTTTGTAAAGTAAAATTGATATATACTTTGTATGATGTCTATTATAAATTAACATCATTTTGCAGGTCGTGTCATCACTGCAGCATATGTGCCTCTACCAAACTATCATCAGCTCTTCCCAGATGCTCTCAGAATGACACAACTACTACTGCCAAGCAACAAAAACATGCTTATGGGAGGAATACCTCCTCCGGGTATGGGAATGTTTTGAGTTTACATTACCTTCAAAAGAACAGCTCAGTGGGGCAAACATTTTTGTGTTAAGACATGCTGTATGGGAATTTGAAGCTACACCTCTTCATTGAAATGCCTTTTTTTTTTCTCGAAGACATAGGTGTGATGATGACCCCTGTATAACTGAATTATGATTTACATTTAAATTGTAATATAATTTAGTAATCCTTGAATAATTTAGTTTTGGTGAATTAAATGTGTTCGAAAAATGTGCATCAGACAGAATCGGATATAATTTTCAATGACTTTGGCTTTGTGTGAAACTTTTTATAAAGTATAGTGACAGTTTTTATAACACTTGGACCGTATTACAATTTTTTTTTGTGTATAGTATCTAGCCAATTTTAAAGAAAAAAATGTTGAAGATATATTTTTCTAATCAAGATGTTCAGTACATATTCTCATACGTGTAACTGGTTGATATGTGATCATGCTATTGTGTAAATGTTGAGAACGTGTTTTTAAAAACTTAATGTGTGTATGTTGATAGGTAATATTGCTTATTCATTATCAATATTTTACAATGTGGGTGCCATCATTCATCATCATATGCTTAACAGTTATGGTTGTGTTTGAATAGAAAATAAGAGTGGACCGTGCAAATACTTGTACAATGTGCAGTTATTTCATTGTCAATAAAATCACAAAACCTCATTTTTTAGTTTTTATGTTCATCCTGAATCCTATTTAAGATTGAGTTTATGCACTTACCCTTGAAAATTGCAAATTATATTGTGCTCAGACATTCTAGGTTTACAGTATATGAAACTAGGCAACAACAAAATATGGTTCAGTTCACTTTTTTCCAAAAGTGTGGGTCTGGTTTGGTTGCCATGAACTGAAGTAGGGTGTTCTTTGCTATTTTGTCATCTCAAAATAGGGTGTTTCTGCGGAGTATATACCCAACCAGACTGGAAGAGCCACCCCACCCCACGAATCCCTAAAACTGATAACAATCCTAGATAAACAATCCCTCTTCAGGTCAAAAAAGATAACTGGATGAGGTCCTTTGTGCAAGTAGAATGTTACATTTGTAGTTGCATGGCTGCACATGGCAGATACATACATGTTTACTTTCATG
>CM032661.1:46388959-46405162 GCA_019095985.1 Streblospio benedicti
TACTTTCAGATTATAAAGCAGTTGTATCACAGCTACCTGTATATACTGTGTATAAAGTTGTGAGATGTGACGATGAATCAGATATAAATTTGAAAGATTAGACCTGTCCTTGCATATGACCAGAGGTAAGAATCATTTTATCAAATCCTAGATTTACCAATATGTGACATCATCTAGCGACACCATCTAGTTTGATATACTCAATAGTCAACAAATGTCCTGTTATTGTCATTACACTGTTCTAGTCTCATCACCTTTAGAATGAGTCACCTCAACCCAATCCACCACAAGTCACACAATGTTCTGGGCTCGTTCAAAGCCACTAACACTCATTGCCCTGTAACCTCAGCAAGGCAATCCTTACTCAAGTCACTACAATGTTCTGGTCTCATCCAAAGTCACTAACACAGCACACTAACACCCGTAACCTCAGCAAGGCAATCCTTACTCAAGTCACTACAATGTTCTGGTCTCATCCAAAGTCACTAACACATGTCACACAACACTAACACCTATAATCCTCACTACAATGTTCTGGTCCCATCCTTCACTAACTCAAGTCACTAAAATGTTCTGGTCTCATCCAAAGTCACTAACACAACACACTAACACACGTAACCTCAGCAAGGCAATCCTTACTCAAGTCACTACAATATTTTGGTCTCATCCGATGTATGTATATGAAAAAAGATTTATGGTACTGTGACAGTATCAGATGGTAAAAGACAATCTCTATGGGATATGCATGCAACACATATCATGGACAATCAGCCATCAACAGCAAGTCTCCCCTGATAAAAGTATGTTAATTTTGGTATAAAAAATTGGGCCACTGGTTAATGACTATGTAAATCTATCATTCTATCATTCCGTGCAAAAATCTCCGCCAATAACCCACGCTGATTGGTCGACCAGCATGCTCAATTATACGATTGACTGCACGCTCCTGTGATTTACTGCACACTACAACACCACCACATTACTAGTCTAAACTAAACTAGTACCGTCACATTTTCTATGCAGCCGCTGACGTCGCATGGTCAAAATGGCAATGAGAACTTTATGATATGATTTATTTTAAAATAAAAACGAATCATACACTCGTTTAGTACTTGGTATAACAAAAATTGGGTCACAGGCTAGTGACTGTATATTATAATTTTAATATTTCATAAATCATCATCTAAAGGTATAAACTGAATACAACAACAAATGTACATACATGTATTTATATTGTATTGTAAAACAAGGCTACAGCCATGATAAACATTGAATTACGGCGAAACAAAATATGTGCATAGGCATGGGACATGCAAGTGGCTGGTATATGTGGAACCGGTAGACCCAAGACTTCATGGAAGCAGGTGACTGAGAGGGATATGAGGGACTGGGGACTCTCAAAAACCGACCCTCATGAGAAAACCACATGGAGATCCGGTGTACGAACAGCCATGCGTGCAGCTAGCCAGCTACCTGGAAGGGGGTCCACTGAAGTGGACGTTACCCCAGCACCTGCACATTAATCAAAACACCGATGATGATGAATGATGATGATGATGCATCAAATCACTGCAAATGATTAATGAGTAACCTTGTACTTTACAAGTGTATGATAACGTTCAAAACACGGTGCAACACACATGGGCTTCAAGCACAGTTTGCACCGGAATGAAGTTTGCTTGCGATGCTTTGTTTTCCTATCCGAACAAACAACACAATCAGGCTTACCTGATGGCACAGACTCTAAGAAATGCCTACCTGTCAGTCTGAAGCGGTCAGTCACTTCAAGACCAACAGGCTCTACAGGCTGATCCTGGAGCTGGCCATATCCTTCCACCAAACTGTCAGCTATGCTGAGGCGAAACTCCATGGTGCTAAGTGTTGTGTTAGGATTTTCCTGTTTGAAAATAATGAAAGCATTATGAATACAAATTTCCATGAGATGATGATAAACAGACATATACCACTTTTGGCATCTGTGTGGAAATTCATAGTATGAACACATTTGGTCCATCTTGTCTACACCACCCATATGGGTATTGTAATCATCTACGAGAACAGGCTTTATCACCTGTCTCATACCACCCTTGGACTTAACACGTTTGCTCTTTACACCTGCTGTATGGAAATTGGATAACGCTATAACAGGCTTTTTATCATGGAATCTTGTTGCAAGCATGGAACCCTTACGCATAAACTGAACTGGACTACCTTTTTTCAGTTTTGTTTTGAAACTTACAGGTAGTCCTTTACGGTTACCACGCACTGTTCCACAAGCTCCAATTTTCTTAACCTGCAGGTTGTGGAACAATGCAGGGCTACTGTAGAAGTTGTCCATGAAGACTGTGTGACCTTTCTGGTCATACCCATGCAGAAGTTTTGTAACAACGTTACCGGCTAGCCCTAAGTTCGGATCATCCTGCTCAACATTATTCGTCTTACCTGTATACGGAATGAGCCGTAGTGCATAGCCACTAAGAGACTCATTTAGAGCCCAATTTTTTATACCAAAACGGGTACGCTTGGCAGGCATATACTGTATAAAGTGCACCCTGCCCTTGTACCCCATCATACTTTCATCAAGGGAAAGCTCCCTGTGTGGCTGATACACCCCTACAAACTTGTTATTGACATAGTCAAGGACAGGTCTAATCTTGTAGATAGGGTCATGGCCAGGCTGCCCTCGACAAACCATATTAGAGTTATCGTTAAAGTGCAGCATGTATGATATCAATTGATACCGATTGCGTGACATGATGTTTGTGAAGAATGAGTTTTTGAATAATGGATGAGATGACCAATGCAGATGTGCAGCTGACAATCTGCATATTCCCATGGCAATGTCCAATCCTGTCAAAGCTTTGATGTCATGAATGTTAACTTGCTGAATTTTTTCCCGCCACTCCCAAAGCCTGGAGCCACTACTCAGGGGGCTGTTCCTCATCAGAACCTAAGATAGATATGTTGAATTATTAGCCTTCCTCACAATTATCAGCCAGTCAATCACATCCCACCAGATTCCTCGTAATAGTCGTCTAAAATTAGGAATGGTTTTAAAAACCTGCAACTTCATTGGTATGGTATTGATATCTAAGTTAGTTAATCTAGATACAGCAATAAAACTCCTGATACGCTTAGGAGTAATTGACTTTATTATTAGGTAAAGCAATGTGAAGAAATACATTGAAATATAGGTAAAAATATTAAACTCATCATGATAATTATTTATTCCACCGTATAGATCTAGATCTAGTAGAAAACACAACTTACTTCCAAAGCATACACATTGGTTTGCTCAGCAATGTGAGCAAACAATTCATTGGAAAAATACAGCTGGAAGTAATCTACAGGCAAGTTGCCACCAACATCAACTTTCAATCCTGGATGCACATTAAACTGGGGCAACCAAGCTGGGATGCCGTCTGCGTCTGCTTGCACATCAACCCATTCATCGTCGCCATCATCACTCACATTCTCGTCACTGTCACCATCATCATTAGCATTTATATTCTCCTGGATAATATCCTCCTCTTCAAATCCCCAAAAATCCTCATCACTTTCATCATCACCACCAAATAATTCATTTTGTAGCCTTCGAAATTCATCCCGAGGAATAACTGCTCCCGCCATTTTGCAAGTGCAAAAAAAAAGTTTATAATTTCGTATTTATACGTACCAGATTCGTCTTGTGGAATTCCCACCGCATTGTAAACACAGTGACCATTTTGAGAAAAAACTTGCCGGTAAGTTATGCGAAACTCATGTGAAAGGCTGAAATGTTGTCAATTTGTGTGCAACACAGTTCTAATTTGCTTTGAATGATAGAAGACCAGATATGTTATGTCAGGATGTCTCTGTGAGTGAGACATAACACATGCAAGATGCCATGATTCGGTGTTTGGATTGGGTGTTGACAAGTGTGAGTGCTCTGTCATTTTTTTGCGCAGTCATGAAATAGGAGCCATTTTAATGGGGAAAGTTGACACTGTTTCATATTTACATTGTTTGTATGGTATTTTGTGGTCAATATGAATAATGTAGTGGTATCATATGTCATGTTTGAGAGCAGCATCCATTTTACAAGGGACTTAAAAAATTCATCTGCCATGACAATTTATTTAGAGAGTGGTCCGAAATTCTACAAATTAAATTATTTTTTGAATGTGTAATGGTCTATTGTCGTAAAAATAAGAAACTATGATGCTGAGGGCTCTGCCAAGTACTGAATGTGCCTTAAATATTCTGGTGTCAATCCCTGCCAAAGTTAGAATACTACGAATCCATCTGGCCAGAGTGTCTGTGGACACCGGCTCATGGGGATGTTTATAGCTGATGAACAATTGCCCATGCTCTTTCCTAAGGTGCTCAGTAACTTCCAGATATTTTTTGAGGACACGCAGCACGCACAGCCTCCTATCAGGTGGATATTCTGAGAAATTTATTTCACTACCAATACGTTTTCCCCTGTTTTGTCAGTTTTCAGGATATTCTGTATATAGAAAGAAACATTTCCTCCAAACAATTGCCATGTCATTTATATCAAGGGCTTTGAGTGTCTGACACCTGGGGGCTGACAATAAAGAAATTAGCATACACAATTTATAGGTTAGCATTTTCAGATTCAATTTGTCAACTGGACTCCATTTTTTCAATAATGTCAAAACCTGTCCCACATCCCAAATGTGGGTATACCTTGGCTTGGGGGGCCGAGCTTGGAAAACACCTTTCATAAATTTGCTTACAAGATGATGAGATCCAATAGTACTATCTTCTCCTTCTAATTGCACAAATCCCGAAATTGCACTCCTTGCAGTGTTCAATGTGCTGTAACCAGCGCCTTGATTTTTTAGTTCCAGAAGGAAATCTAAAACTTTTGGTATAGTGGTTTTTTTGCCAGCTAAGGCCCCGCAGGGCACAGAAATTAGTCCATTTGCTTAAGTATGTTTTATATATCTTTGATGTGGATGTGCGCCAGCCTTGAAGTATAACGTCGATCACCTCATCCCAGTAGTCCTTGTGAAGTGAAAGCTGCCCTGACAATCTGCAACATAATAGTTGTAGCTTTGTATACAAAGGATGAATTCTGCCTGTTGTTGGCTGTGTGAGTAAGTATTTTGATCTAGGCAAGGTTAAAGGTTTGTCTGTAAGCAATTGCTGCAATTGAGTATACCATGCCTGTGTAGGCCAGTCAGGCACTACTAAAATACCCGTGGCTTCATCTAAAGCTATTTTCTGCAGGCATTTTGAGATCAGGCAGAAGGGTGGGAAAGCATAAAAATAATAGTCTCTCCAGTTTAATGTAAAGGCATCCATCGCTATTGCTTCTGGGTCAGGTCTCCATGACACAAATCTATCTAATTGAGAGTTCGATCTGGATGCGAAGAGGTCAATTTCCGGCTTACCAAATTGATTGCATATTTTGTTAAATATTACTTTGTTTAACTGCCATTCTGTTTCCTCTTTGAATTCTCGAGATCGGCGATCAGCAACTGTATTAAGTGAGCCAGGTATGTAAGTCGCTGTAACCCACAAATCTCTTTCAATGCACCATTGCCATATTTCTTTGGCCAGTTCATTAAGTTCATAGGACTTGGTGCCACCCATATTGTTTATGTAAGCTATCGCAGTAGTGTTATCGATCTGCACTTTAATATGAGCACTTCTTGTGTCATTACAATAGGCTTTAAGGCCCAGGAAGCACGCCCAAAGCTCCAAATAATTGATCTTATTCTCATCAGCCCACAAACGTTCAGCCTCATTCCATCTGCCCCCCGATGAAGTATCCATATCTGTAATACCCCAGCCATTACCTGAAGCATCACTACAAATTGTCTTTGGTAGGGGGGCCCCATGTTTATTTTTTTCGATGACAAGCGTTGGCATTCTCTATCCACCATTGCAAGTCCCGCTTTTGCACCATCATCTAGCATCATTTTTTGATGATATGAGCCTCTGGACAAAATTAGTGCTTTTGTCTTACATTTCTCCAGCTCTCTATAATGCATTTTCCCATATTGAGCCCCAGGGAACATGGCAACGATCTTGCCCAGTGTTGACGCGACCTCATGAATAGTAGGATTACTTTTCCGAACTAGTTTTTTGCACATAACCACTAGTTCTTCACATTTTTCAGAAGTGGGCCTCACAGTCATGTTTTGTGAATTGATGACAAAGCCCAAGAAAGTGATTTCGTTATTAGGCGTTAGCATGGATTTATCATCGTTGATTGTAAACCCCAGTTCCGTCAGTACACGCTTGGTATCTGTAATAGCCTGGACACATTTCTCACTACTCTCTGCCACCAGCAGCGTGTCGTCAATGTAACCTACTATTGTGTGACCTATCTTTCGCAAATGTGAGAACGGTGGTTTAAGTAGTTTTGTAAACTCTCTTGGCCCGCTTGACAAACCGTTTGGAAGAACGCCTTGGGTATAGGGCTGTCCCCGCCACGAGAATTTAAGATATCTTTGATGCTGTTTGGCTATTGGCACAGAGTAATAAGCATCTTTCAAATCCACAGATGCCATAAAGCATTGTGGTGTTATAAGCCTCAACGCATGTTCCAGAGTGTCCATTTTGAAGTGATGGTACTCTACATATTGATTTAAATCTGATAGATTAAGAATCATACGATGACCACCTGACCTCTTTTTGCGAGCAAAAACTGTTGATATAAAGTCACCCTTCCTAAAGTTTGTGACTTGTATAATGTTGCTAGAGAGCATTCGTGAAATTTCATTATCGATAGCTTCTTTTTCGCTATCAGTCAATTTTAATTCATGGGGTATAAAAGGTTGTGTGGGTGGTTCAAAAAGAAACTTTATGTGTAGCCCGTTAACAGTTTCTAAAATATGCTTATCACTGGTATATTTACGCCAATTCAAACTACAGTTCTTAATATTGCCTGCTTGAAGCATGGCATTGTGTACCTGTTGATGATCTACTGTCGGTAATGCGACTGGGCCTTGCCCCTGGAGGCTCCCTGGTTCCTCGTGGCTCCCTTCGCTGCGGTTTGTGTGTAAGTTGCAGGTGTCTTTGGTTGGCGCGGAGGCGCCTTTCCCGCTAAAAAAGCCTGTTGTTGCTTGAATTTAGGGCTTTGAACCTGAATCCTTTTTCTGGTCTTATTACGATTGTAGGGGCCTGGCCTGTTGTGCTGTTTCATCATTTTCTCTGTTGCCTTGTTGACATCTGTGATGTCACGAACATCTTTAGAGAGGTCATCACCAAAGAGTTGTGTAGTAAGTTTCACCGCGGGGGAGCACAGCTGCACATATTTCTGCTGTAGAGTAGGCTTAAGCAGACGCCTTCGAGTCATGTTAAGTTCATACGAGGTGTGGCCTAATGCTGTCAGTGCTTGGCCCCACTCTGGGGTCATTTGAGAAGGGGCCAGCTTTGCCACTGCAACGATGGCCGGGACAAGCAATTCGTGCAAATCTTGGAGGGCGTTTTCTACAGTCCTGTTGTGTCCCTGCACGCTTTTGTAGATGGAAGGGTTGCACTCTGGTGTAACAAGTGCAGGCACATTAGCTGGTGGCTTGTTGGCTTTATTCAATTCAGCGATGGCTGTAGGGTCTAGAGGGTTTCTCAGGACATAGTTGAGGCCTCTAGCCACCTCATCTGCAATGGCAGGTCCTGCAGTCACTGGAACAAAGTCTATGGCAAATCCAGCGTCAGGCGCAGACTGATCTTCCTCTAATGGGGCAGACAGGTCTTTGTCAGCCTCAAAATCTTGTCCATCATTGTCCGAGTCATCTATGACTTCTACCTCCCCCTCCTCCTCCTCCTCCTCAGAAAAATGAGCATCTGCTTGCTCTTCTCCACTTGGCGCAAAGGCCTTGGCAGAAGTATTACCCAGTAGAGGTAATAGCTTGTTCACTGTTTGGCTCAAGTTCTGAGTCTGCTCGTGCTGAGCAAGAATGAGCGCTTCCAGTCTTTCGATCTTCCGATCAGTCTCTGAGGTAAGAGGCATGGGCCTTGGTTTATTGGTTTTATCTTGTTTGGGAACCGTCACAAGCACTAAGGGGGAGAGGGGTGTACCAGTTCTAGCATCATCTTGCTGCTGCTTGCTGGGTGAGTTGGTCACTGAATTACTCATTCTGAAATTATAACAGAGAACTGTTGTAGATACATGCAATAGGTGCAAAGCACATGAAACTGCATAAGTAACCAAAGTTACAAAGACTTCCATTTTCCCATATTATAAATGGCTGTGTGAGCCTTAAACCAATATGGCGGAAGTCAACAATACACACAAAGTGTAAAATTCAGAATATCACGAGATTCTTTGGAAGGTGACCATTAATACCCAATAAAAACAGTAAACTTGTTACTGGTGTATAGTAAAGATAGCATAAACGTGCAATAGGCGCATTACAGCGCATGAAACTGCACAATTTGTGTGGTAAACAAGACCACGTGTTTGAAAAGGCAATAGGCATTGTAAACAATGCATGAAACTGCCGTAGCTCTCGATAACAAGCGATGCAATAGGCGTTTAAACAAACGCATGAAACTGCATAATGTTTGGCATAAAACACCAAAAGACTTACGTGAATAGACAGTGTAAAATCCACAAAGAAAGTCAATATATCGAGAGCTGTATAAAAGTACGTCCGAATCCAACTTGGTGGTTGCTTCTACTGATGAAAACGAGGCTGCTTCCGCCACGTGATTGTAAACCCCAGTTCCGCTAGTACACAGGTATCTGTAATAGCCTGGACACATTTCTCACTACTCTCTCGCCACCAGCAGCTGTTGTCGTCAATGTAACCTACTATTGTGTGACCTATCTTTCGCAAATGTGAGAACGGTGGTTTAAGTAGTTTTGTAAACTCTCTTGGCCCGGCTTGACAAACCGCTTGAAGAACGCAGAATTTATAGGGCTGTCCCCTCGCCACGCAGAATTTAAGATATCTTTTGATGCTGTTTGGCTATTGGCACAGAGTGGGTCAGTTACCTTTCAAATCCACAGATGCCATGCTACTGTGGTGTTATAAGCTCCCAACGCATGTTCCAGAGTAACCATTTTGAAGTGATATACTTACATATTGATTTAAATCTGATAGATTAAGAATCATACGATGATCATCTGACCCTTTTTTGCGAAAGCAAAAATTGTTGATATAAAAGTCACCCCTTCCTAAAGTTTGTGACTTGTATGTTAGAGAGCATTCGTACTTCATTATCGATAGCTTTTTTCGCTATCAGTCAATTTTTAATTCATGGGGTATAAAGGTTGTGTGTGGTTCAAAAAGAAACTTTTATGTGTAGCCCGTTAACAGTTTCTAAAATATGCTTATCACTGGTATATTTACGCCAATTCAAACTAGAGTTCTTAATATTGCCTTGCTTGAAGCATGGCATTGTGTACCTGTTGAGATCTACTGTCGGTGGCCAAGCGACTGGGCCTTGCCCCTGAGGCTCCCCTGGTTCCTGTGGGTCCTTCTCGCAGCGGTTTGTGTGTGTGTAAGTTGCATGTCTTTGGTTGGCGCTGAGGCGCCTTTTCCCGCTAAAAAGCCTGTTAAGTTGCTTGAATTCAGGGCTTTGAACCTGAATCCTTTTTTCTGGTCTTATTACGATTGTAGGGGCCTGGCCTGTTGTGCTGTTTCATCATTTTCTCTGTGGCCTTGTTGACATCTTGTGATGTCACGAACATCTTTAGAGAGGTCATCACCAAAGAGTTGTGTAGTAAAAGCCACCAAGGGGGAGAGCACAGCGCATTGCTATTTCTGCTGTAGAGTAGGCTTGGGCAGACGCCTCGAGTCATAAAAGAAAGTTCATACGAGGTGTGGCCTAATGCTGTCAGTGCTTGGCCCCACTCTGGGGTCAGCCAGCTTTGCCACTGCAACGATGGCCGGGACAAGCAATTCTGCAAATCTTAGAGGGCTGCTTTCTAGTCCTGCACTGCACGCTAGATGGAAGGGTTGCACTCTGGTGTAACAAGTGAAAAATATTAGCTGGTGGTTTGTTGGCTTTATTCAATTCAGCGATGGCTGTAGGGTCTGGGTTTCAGACATAGTTGAGGCCTCCTAGCCACCTCATCTGCAATGGCAGGTCCTGCAGTCACTGGAACAAAAGTCTATGGCAAATCCAGGCGCAGACTGATCTTCCTCTAATGGGGGCAGACAGGTTCTTGTCAGCCCAAAAATCTTGTCCATCATTGTCCCGAGTCATCTATGACTTCCCACCTCCCCCCTCCTCCCCTCCTCCTCAGAAAAAATGAGCATCTGCTTGCTCTCTCTCCACTTGGCGCAAAGGTCTTGCAGAAGTATCTATAGTAGAGGTATTAGCTTGTTCACTGTTTGTCTTCAGGTTCTGAGTCTGCTCGTGTGCTGGAGTGCACCAGAGCTTTCCAGTCTTCGATCTTCCGATCAGTCTCTGAGGTAAGAGGCATGGGCCTGGTTTTATCTTGTTTGGGAACCGGCCACAAGCACTATGGGGAGAGGGGTGAATTGTGTTCTAGCATCATCTTGCTGCTGCTTGCTGGGTGAGTTTTCTGGTCACTGAATTACTCATTCTGGAAATTATAATAATAGAACTGTTGTAGATACATGCAATAGGTGCAAAGCACATGAAAACTGCATAAGTAACCAAAGCTACAAAGACTTCCATTTTCCCATAGTATAAATGGCTGTGTGAGCCTTAAAACCAATATGGCGGAAGTCAACAATACACACAGTGTAAAATTCAGAATACGAGATTCTTTTGAAGGTGACCATTAATTCAATAAAGTTACAATATGGTAATGTAATAGGCGATTACAGCCATGAAACTGCACAATTTGTGTGTGGTAAACAAGACCACGTGTTTGAGGGCAATAGGCATTGTAAACAATGCATGAACTGCCGTAGCTCGATAACAAGCGATGCAATAGGCGTTTAAACAAACGCATGAAACTGCAGTATAATGTTTGGCATAAACACCAAAAAAGATTCTTACGTGAATAGGACAGTGTAAAATCCACAAAGAAAGTCAATATATCAGAGCTGTATAAAAGTACGTCCCAATCCAACTTGGTGGTTGCTTCTACTGATGAAAACGAGGCCAAGCCTCGTGATTCATGGAAAATCACGAATCCAGACTGCTTTTGATTACTTCTAAATATAATAGTACATTGGACGGTGGGTGTGGCTGTGTTGCCAGAGATAGTTTAACAAGATATGCAACACGTCCATAACATGCGTCGGCAGGTGCGAGCAGGTGCCGAGAGGGATGGTCAACGAACGCTGTCTTGTACTAATGAATAGAAAATTGGTTGATTTTTGACGTGATATATTTGCATTTTATGATTAGAAATACAAATAGCTATGAATGAAATCATTCAATATACTATGGTCTACAACAGACCATATATCTAAAGCGCTGATATCTCCGAAAAAACCTGTATAGGAACATTTACAAATCATGTTGTATAGCCATAGTCTATGGGTATCGCCCGAACGGTGATTGTCAAACACATGGCGATGCATGTGATTCATGTTCAAAATAAACTATTTAGTTAAAACAATTACCCAGATTTATATATACGAGTGGAATTGCATATTACTGCAGATTATTTCCATCAGAATTATTCATTAATACGACAACCGTGTGTTGATGTTTTTGGTCAAATGATCGATAGTATAACAGAGTTGAGGATTAAACCTGTCACTTGTCACTTGCATGCTTGTAATTTGCAGAGGTTTACTGACAACTTAAAAAATATCATAGACACACATAAGACACTTAAAAATTTGATCCAGATCCTTTATTTTACACTTTCAGTTCATACTTTACATTTGGAAAGAATTGTCCAAATCACATAGTCAAGTAATGTTCTTTGATGTGCTGTCAAATGCACTACGATTGTGTTGACCATTTTGACTAGCAAAGTTTGATCATCGAATGTCCTGCTATTTCATAATAATTGGTATGGTTAGAAACGCATACACTTCTGTAGATTACGATATAAAATTTGTGAAATATGGTATGCAGCATGTGTCGCATTTTTTATAGTTCTTGTTTTCTTTTTTTCTGCTGTCTTATATCCAAAAAAATAAAGTCTTATTTTGAAAATAAGACTTTATTTTTTCAGAAAAACAAGAACTATAAAAAATCTGTAGATTGCATACATAGTAATAAAATATTTTTGGGACAGGTATGGATGAGATACTGACATATTTATTACCGAACCAGCGTTTGACAATGACAGCCATACGGTGAAAAAAAGTTGATTAGGGAAGAAAAAGTGTCCGAACATTTTGCTTAGTATTTCAGCACTTGGCCATGGCTAGAAACATTTAATTAATACACATGCAATCTACAGAAGTATGCGTTTCCAATCATATCAATTATAAAAATTTAGTAGCATATTTTATTACTAAACTTTGAATGTAAAATGTGCATTATATTGAAGTGGATTTGACAAGCTGATTAGTCTATGCCTACAATAAATGTTATCTTGCTGAGTTTCTATCCAGACAATATTATCTATCTCATGAAAACAAGAAACTACTCACTGTTGTTTATACATATGTGTACTATTTCATAATTTAATGTATCATATAAAAAGTCATATAATAAGTTTTTTGGTCATCTTCATTTCATTCACCTATGAATACTTAGTCACTTCAACCATCCCCGACGTCACACCTGCTCGCACCTGTTCAGTATTTTACGTCCACTATAGGAAACATACCGGTAGGACGTTACCTCTCTTTGGTAATGCTCTTTGGTGTTGCTCTCTCTGGGGTGTTGCTGTTGGGGGGGGGGGCGTGGTGAACGTACGTTGTAATGAATCACAGGGCAGTTTAGACAGTCATTGATCCTTATTTGACTGATGCGGTCGAACAAGCATGGATGACTGTCTAAATTGCTCCTGTGGTGTGAATGTGTGACTGGGGCAGACTGGGTCTACTCTAGCCTATCCTAGGCTCAGACCTAGGTCTACTTGACATTTTATCGTTCATGTGGTTGTAAACAGAATATTATTTTACTAGACCTACATCACATGATTTATTACATATTTGCATTGATAATGTAGGTCTTACCTAAAATATGGTTTATTGCATATATCAACAATATTCCTACTGTTACTCACCTAGAAAACACCAAAATTCACCACTAATTTGATCTAATTTATTTCACATTTAACAAAAGTCTACAGACTACACTAATGACGTTCGTTGTCGTCTGACCGACAGAACGGACGGAGTACAGAGTCTAATTTACATATTTGGATCTAGAACAATATAATAATCAATAAATACCGGTAATTTTTACATCTTTACTTTACTTTACTTTATCCTTTTCGGTCTTCCTTAGGTTAAAAACCTGTTGACCGGTCTTCACTTAATTTTTGTTTCACTGAATAATATAAACTAATAAGTCCTGCATGCGTGGGAATTGGAAGAGTCAGTCACATACTTTAAATCGGACCAATGCAGATCTAAACTGTTTTTGAAACCATTTAATGAGTCACTCGATACTACATCCTCTGGAAGGCTGTTCCACAAATTCACCACCCTGTTCGAAAAAAAGAAATTCTGCCGTAGGCTGCTTTGGCATCTCTTTTTTAGCTATCTTGTAACTATGGCCTCTGGTACTGCTTCTTTCCATCTCGAATGGAGACATGGGAACTTTGTATATATATATGCGTGTACTTGAATACCTCGATCATGTCCCCTCTTTTTCGACGGTAGACTAATGAGGGTAGTTTCAGTGCTTCGAGTCTCTTCTCATATTCCATATCTTTAAGACCTGGTACAAGTTTTGTAGCCCTTCTTTGTACCGATTCAAGGAGCTTCACCTGTTTTTGATACTGGGGATAGACTACGGCATTGCAGTATTCCAGGTGTGGACGGACTAAAGTTTTGTATAAACCAGTGAGGGTATCCTTATCAAGGCTGTCAAACGTTCTTCTGATAAGACCAAGAATCTTATTTGCCTTAGACACCTGGGCTTCTACATGTATGTCAAATTTCAGTTTATCATCCACTAAGACTCCTAGATCCTTTTCTTGCCTGACAGTTTCCAGTGTAACATTGCTCATTGTATACTCATGCTCAGGGTTGTTCCTGCCAATGTGCATCACTTTGCATTTACCTGCATTGAACACCATTTGCCATCTATTGGCCCATGCCTGTAGGTTATCCAGATCCTGCTTGAAGTTATTGTAGTCCTCCAGGGTTGATATAGCTTTGAAAATCTTTGCATCATCAGCAAACATCTGGATACTGCAGTGTACCATATCTGGCATGTCATTGATGAAGAGAACGAAAAGTGTGGGTCCAATGACACTGCCCTGTGGAACACCCGAGAGGACCTCTCTCCAAGATGACTCTTCTCCATTTATCACCACTCGCTGCCTACGTCCAGTAAGGAAGTTCTTGAACCAGCCATGTATGTGACCGTTAATTCCATAGCCTTGTAACTTCTCCAGTAACCTCATGTGAGGTACACTATCAAAGGCCTTAGAGAAATCCAGATAAATAGCATCTAAACAGTCACCCTTGTCAAGTATGTCTGTCCATATATCAAGACATTTAAGTAGCTGTGTAGAACAAGATCTACCTGGCACAAACCCATGTTGGCAGTCAGTCAGAAGTTTATTGGCTTTTATGTATTCCATGATGTGATCTCTGATTATGGACTCCATCTGCTTACACACTATGCTTGTCAAGCTTACCGGTCTGTAGTTTGTTGCACTTGATTTTTTTTCTTTTTGAATATCGGACTCTTCAGCTTATCCAACTTTTTTACCATGTCTTCTGTAATATCCAGTTTTTGTTGAGTGGTTGTTGTAGTTGTTGTAGTAGTTTTGTTAGTGGTCTTCTCTGCCTATGACTGGCAGTGTCACCGTGGAATGTGTGTCCTGAGTTAGCCGTGTCGATCTGAATGGCAGACTAAATGCTATGAGGGTCCATATGCTCCTTGAGTATTGTCTCTAGATTCCTGCCGAGCTGTCCGATGTATGACTTCACAGGAGGGGCATTTGATGTTGTATATCACACCGCACAGTTTCTTAGGGTCATTTTTATCCTTGGGCCTGACAAGGAGGTTCCTTAAGCATTGGAGGGCTTATGGAAAGAGGGCACACCATGTCTCTTCATTGTCCTCTGAATAGCTTCAGAAGTGCCTTTCATGTAGGGAATTCTAGCTGAGAACTTCTTCCCACTGTCACCTGTGTCTGGGGATTCTGCCTTGTTCTTCTTGGGCGGTATCTTGAAAGACCAGGGTTTGTAGCCATTCACTTTCAGAACTTTCTTCACATGGTTCACTTCTTGTTGACGATCTTCCTCCTCAGTAACAAGATGCTCTGCTCTTCTCAGGAGGGTACGAACATCTGCATGACCGTTTATGTTGAAGACGATGGTTGGAATCCCCAGTTTGGAATCCCAATTAAGGTACTGGTCCGTGTGGGTGGGTTTTCTGTACACACAAACTTTCAAGGAACCATCCTCTTTCCTCTTGATATGAGTGTCTAAAAACGCTAGTTTGTTGTTCACTTAAGCCTTCTATGGTGAACTGGATACTCTTTGCTTAGAGTTCAAGTATCTGGAGAACTCCTCTATCTGGTTCTGAGGCAAGACTGTGAAGGTATCATCAATGTAGCGATACCAAACCCGCGAATTCTACTGGAGGGTTGCGGAGGAGCTCTTTTTTCGAAGGCTTCCATCACAAGGTCCGCAACTGCTGGTGAAACTGGGGAACCCATTGGGGCTCCTTGGTTTGTCTATAGAAGACCATAGATTAGAAACAAAGTAGGTGGTCTCAAGCAAAATTTCAGAATGGTAATGATTGGGTTTAGACATCAAGCTCGTCTGTCTGGAAGTGACTCATCTTCCATCAGTCTTCTGATAACTGTTATGGCTTCCTCTATGGGGATGCTAGTAAACAGACCTGAGACATCATATACCAAGACTCTAGCGGTGGAACTTCTTCACAAAATCCTCACTATTGATAGAGTGTATTGTTTTTGCCTTTAAAGGGGGTTTAGAACTGACGATAGAAATTTTGCAGCAGGGTAGGTAATGCTTCCAATACCGAAAACAATAGGTCTGAGGGGGGTATCTTTTTTATTGAGGATGAAAAATGTGTATATTTTTTATTGGTGGATGTATGAATTATAGTTCAAGTGAAGGTGGATACAATCCTGTGTGCATGGGTAATATACACAATTCCAAGTTCATGTTATTTTATTGGTAATACAACTATTGTCTAATT
>CM032661.1:46405262-46488022 GCA_019095985.1 Streblospio benedicti
CTTCCTAGTAGTGGCCCAGGCCATGGTTAGATCCAAATAATAATAAATAAATGGTAATAATCATCAAAATCAAAACTCAAAATCATCCGGATCAAAATATAGTCAAACAAGTTCATTTAGTCACAACTTTGTGGTTAGGTTAGATCTATATAGGGGCGTCAATTGGTATATGTATAATTGTGGTAGGTCTAAGTTGACAGTTTATAATATTATAGATGTATTTTACAAAGATCTGTCATAAGAGTGAAACAAATTTTATAAGTCCACGGAAGCTTGAAGGAAAAATACAAAATTATGTAGAATCGATACTAGACTGCTGAACGAAATCCCTGAATGAACGTTAATTCCGATAATGTGATTTTAAAGACTTTTATCATTCAAACAGGATCGAAACTTTTACATAATGTAATGTATTTGACACCAACATCAACGTAGATGTTCAATATATCTCCAGTGTATTAATGTGAAATGTTTAAAACCACATAATCGGAATTAACGTTCATTCACGGTTTTCTGTTCGGCAGTCTAGTACATTCTACAAAATACTGAGTGCACTTTGGTCTGTTTACTAGTAATATCAAAGCACCAGCATATGTACACCTTGCACCCTCGTGAATTGGGAGGATTCAGAGTCTCGACAAACATCAGAGTCTCGTCACACATACATTTTATTGACGTGACGAGACTCTTGACATATGTCGAGACTTTGGCGACCACATATATGTGGTTTAGAACAATGCATGGCGGCAAGTCACAAGAAAAGCAATGCTCACCAAAATAATTTTATTCTTCTCTTGTGAATTATACATCTATGTAATCCATAAATGTCTCTTCAAGTTAACAATATATAGTCCATATATATTGCAGATACTAGTCGACAAAATCAAGAACCATGGCCAGCCATTGGAGTAGTGAGCAGGTCATCCATGAATTTAGAGAAACGCAGGTTAATAATGTTCCTTTTCCAAAATTTAAGAACATTTTTTTAGCAATGTTGATGAATAGAATTAATGAATAATTGTTTATTCTCAAGTAAGCCCACACATCACACATCATGTGATAACACTTTAGTGAGGTGACAACATTGTCATGTGTCCATACAAATGCAGGGGAACGTGTCTGTTATTGACATGATATTTCTACACTTAAAGTTAGTATTTTGCTAGTTATGAATTAAAACTCATTCCAGCTGTTACAAACAAATGTGTTAACGTGTGAACATTCGATGTATTTGCTGCTTAATGTAGTAATAATGAGTTGGTCTTATTATTTATGTCATTACAACACAAGTGTGTTTGTTTTCACGAAGGAAACATTAAACAGAACTGATGGTTTTCTTTTCTCATGATTAAAAATGAATACTGATGAGATGTTTTATCTTCATATTTAAAAAATAATGGTTTATATACACAATGTGTATAGGTGGTGTGTGACTGTGTGTACAAGATTGGTTTTGAGTTCTTAACAATAAACAGTACTAGTCATATCTCAGTCTTATGATTTTACTTGCAATGTTTCAGGCAACAGCAATGGCTGTTGATGCTAATGGCCAGCTTGCAATATTGGCAGGGTAGGTATAGCTTTTTGATGCTATCAAAGTTGTAAACAGCATGGCTTCATTCATAATCTATATCTATCAAATTAAATGATAAATAGTAATTTATAGTATTGCCAGGGACATTTGATTGAAATATGAACTACAGCAATTCTATGGCATTTATCAAAATAAATTGCATATTGTAAGTTACCATTTATTCCTGAAGTTACTCATGAATGTGTTAATCGTTTCTTCAGTTGGATGATAGGCTTGTCAAACTTCAATGGAAATCCTCATGAGCACATACTTTTATTGGTTTGAATTCCTATTTCTAGACGAAGAGCAATTGCCATTGTTAACCTTGACCTGGTTGGTGACAAAAGAAAACCAAGTGAAGCAGTTAAAAAAATTGGTCGTCAGTCTAAGTGGGAAGTGAGTGCTGTGCAGTGGAACCCCCACCCGTCTCATGCACATCTCTTTGTAGTAGCGGTAAGCAAAATATATGGGACTATAGTATATAGGGTATGAAACTCATGAAAATTTGCTCAAGGACCACAGTGCAGGCAACCATGAAAAGTAGCCAGTTCTGGCATAAAAAGTGGCCAGCCCTTAGTTTTGTGTTTCTAGCAATCCTATGAAAAGTGGCATGTCCATCTGGCTGTGCCTAAAATCAGGTAGCAAAGGCTGTCGAGTAGGCCTTATTTTGTACCTTGAGTAAAGCGTTTTCATGGAACAAAGAGAATGTAATCTTTGAATATGCATTAGTAGCTAAAATGTACTTGATGGTATGATGGATATGAGCGTATATTGTAAATATATAACACATAACATGGAAATGTAACATGAATACATTGATGTTCCAGTGCAACATGCGTGCTGACATATGGAGCTGGAAAGAAGGCACAAGTGAGCAGCTTGGCTCTATGAAGGCACATACCAGAGTCATCAGGTAGGGACTGTCCTCTCAAGTTTATGATCGTTCATGCAAAACCTTATTCTACTCCACTCTAAGTATGTATGTGTTTGTAAAGAATAGAAAAATCGGCCAAACCATTGCCATGCCCAATTTTTGTATTATCACTGTTCATACTGTTCACAATCAAGCGGTATAGTCTACGGTAGTACCTGTATTATTTTTGGTTATCGTTTTTATTCCATTTGTAGCTGGGTTTTTTTTAAATCAAATCTATTAGGATATATCCATGATGTTCTTGTAATTTGCATCCTGATGTTAAGAAAGATATAGTACATTATTTTTATAAATGTCGCTGTAGGCTTCTTGGTGTGCTTCACTCGGAGTAGTGACCATGGCCATCGCCGGACGTCGTCTGCTGCTGATCTCACCCCCAGGTATGCGAATCTCTCGCACGGAAGGGGCCATTGGTTGTTTCATACGTCAGAGCACTAATCAAAGTCAACACTAATGTCATAAAAATCTGTTGCCTAAATGTATCAAGGTTCACTCTACAAGGTGATATTGGGTCGCTCACATTGACGTGTAGAAATTTGTCAACTTTGAGTAGTATGAGTAGATATTTGGGGGAAAAAAAAACATTTGGATGAAATTGCAGCAATATCCAGTCATCTTCTCCATGTTTTATTTATTTTATGATCAATATAATTGTATTGAATTCAGAAGGTTTGAATAACTGTCATTGAAAAGGCAATTAGAAAATTATTGAGATTCCACATAAACCTAGCAAATGATGATTTTACTTCCCCCAAACTGTGGCTTACCTATCATCATTTATTTATTTTCACCCGTGACACCTAGGGCTATGTCCGCACTGTCAGCATACACCAACCCAGTGCGCACTCCGCAGGGCCCCAACCCCTACATATTCAACATGGCGAGAAGCCCACCCACGGAGGCCAGTGTCTCCATCTCCAAGTACTTCAGCTACAAGGAGAGTCAAGGACGGGTGAGTGGGCATTTTTCCATGTGACATATCTTAATGAAACAGTAAATTATTAGGCATGTATATGGCTTTCTTGTTTTTTTTAAAATACAAGGTATACTTGTTCATAATTATGCATTGAATGATTTTGAAATGCAATGGTAACTTTTTTCATCATTCTGAAAATTGTAGTTTCATGTCTAGATGGTCTCTGTAAAACCCCACTGTGGTTATTTCTCATTGATCACATTTATATTTTGCATATCCACCACATTTGTAATGATGCTGCTCTAAGAAAATAGCCAGTGGTAGATCTAGAAAATGGACTGGGGGTCCTTGGCGTGTATTTTACAATTATGATTAGAGGCTGGAAAAGCATCACAGGACTCAACGTTAATGATAGCTCGGAAGCTGTGCGCCACTAGAAGCATAGGTTTTGCAGTACTTTCAATACTTTCTTTGTCTCAGTAACCAGAATTCTGTATGGTTGAAAAAGAACGATTGGAGGCAGCCATTAGCAATTCCAAAACTCTTGAAGTGTAAAACATGCTCTAAACGCTGAAACAAAACAAAATACGCACTGAAATTTTGTGTCTGTTGATTCACATGCTGCTGATGATGCAGTTTGTATGTAGCTCGATTATGTTCCTCAGACGAAGCCACGAGCGCGCAGTCGCTCTCGTGTCAAGGAATCCGGGGAGATGAAGTCACGTGGCTCTGGCTCCAGTGTGGGTCACGGTGCCTCTGTTGCCGCCGGCGACCGTGGGGCGGCTGGCATCAACGGCGGGATGGCGGGCAGCAAGGTGAAGAAGTCGGGCAGCGTGGTCGTGTACAACATCGCCTGTCTGCTGCCCGTTAATGAGCAGCTGGCCAGGGACTATGTGTGAGTGACTCACCTCCTCTTCTGGGGACTAACTCATAATTGCAGCATGGTTTTGGTGGAAAAAAGATTGATGTATTGTTATAATGTAGCAGTGTTGGAAAATTCACTGGAAATCATTACCATACCATTTCCATGTTAGTACATCTGGTCAATAACAAAAGGCTTGTGAAATTATACCATATACACTGCCATGGGGTTGGGATGTTACTAGCACTCCCTAGCACTCCCTAAAATGGAAAATGCTACCGTGTATCATAACTTTACGGTGTCAGTTTACTGCGATTTTGACCTTGAACTTAAATGTAGAACCTAGTACATAAGCAAAGCATACTCAGCAGAAAGGCAGCTACTATTGTTAATTCATATGATGCGAAAAACAGTGGGAAAGCACGGAGAAACTTAACTGTAGTAATTTTATACATTGTATGTCTATTGAAATAAAAAGAGTAATTATCATTTTGTTAATATCTAATGATAACCCTGTCAGGCTGGACACATCAGATGTTCCTGCCATGTGCCAGAAAAATGCACGAGTGGCGGCAGCAGTCGGAAGGATGGATCTTGTGCAGGTGAGAATTTTGTACCTTGAATTTCAATACGAATGTTCTTTGATAGAAACAATTTGAACGCATGTTGCCTCTGGATGATGGCCATACTTTGCTACAGGTCATTTTAGGAAACCAAAATACGATAAGATGTTTTATTTGGAATATGACAATCTAATATAGAAGGATATATATATGCATATAACAAGTAAGTATAGTAATTTGAAAACAAAACATTTTTGAATGATTCTAATATCATCAAACCGGAGCCACAGGTATGATTATGAAATTTCTTTAGCTATTGTTGATTTTGTGTCTGTTCTCTTTTGCTCAGGTTTGGTCAATGGCCGCAGTGTCTGGAGCAGACATTTTGAAGCCGGATGCGAATCCCGACAACGGATCACCATGGGCATTCCACCCATTTGGCAGAAAGCTGCTCCTCAATATGTGAGTTGTTGGGCCAAGATTGACAGACAAGTGCTTTCAACAAATATGTGATTTCGATGGACATAAAACAATTCTCACTTAACCTTGAATGAGTTCATCGTGTTGGTAATTAATTAGAAATATTATTTTCATCTTTTACAACACACAATAATTAATAACTGTTTGACAGTTTCGTCTGCTTCTGCAAACATTTTCAAAAACACTACTGCGCATGTCAGATCATGGTTTATGGCCGGTTTACGGTTTGCGAGAGTCTACGACCCAGTACTTGCCGCAGGTGGGAACGGCAGCCGTAAACCATGATCTGACATGCGCAGTAGTGTTTTTGAAAATGTCTGCAGAAGCAGACGAAACTGTCAAACAGTTATAAATTATTGTGTGTTGTGAAAGATGAAAATAATGTATCTAATTCTCACTTAACTTTATGTTTGAAATTTCATCAGAAAAACTCAATAATTTTACTATCAAACTTTCATATCTTCATTATTATGATTGAATTTCGATATTACTATTTGCTTTTACTATTTTTAATCTATTTTTTCATTGTCCAAGAATCGTGCATAAAGAATGGAATAATGTTACTGTTGTAGGCTGACCGAGTATGCATCAATGCATGACGTACAGACCCTAGCCATGCTCACGTGTGCATTCGGAGAAAAGTTCAAGCCGGTCAAGACCTATGTGGAAGCCGCTCAGATGAGCAACGGTTATTCGGCCTCGGCCAGTGGAGTGCCCAAGTCTCCATCACAGCACTCGGTGACCTCCCATGCCACGGTGAGTGCATGCTGCATTATAACTATAGATGGAGAAAACAAATTGCTTGCGGACACAAAAAAATGTTCAAGTAGCAAATCTAGCAGGCGTGTTGTTTAACGAGGGCAGCAAGATTTCTTATTAAGTCCATAAACATGATATACAGTGAAATATGGAATATTAATTATGATATTTAAAAAAATAATAATATTTAAAACAACAAGAGATGAATGTTTTAGCTCCCCAGTTAATCTGACCGTGTGTTACAATGGTACCCAGAGCTCGGGCACTCATATTAACTTGTAATAAATGTTAAAAATTTTGTAATTTGAAGTAAAAAAAGTATTTTGTTTTCTCTAAAGAATTGACTATACCATGCCTCTCACAGTTTTTTTGCATAAGATATTTTGCACTTGATTGGATCATTTTTAAATGTGTCACCTTGTAGTCAATTATTTTTTTCTCTGGATTGTTTATTTTTCAAAAGCTGACTTAGTTTTTTCTAAGTGAACAAATTAAAACTGATATTTAGCTGTTCATTGAAAAATAAATAGTCATTACTTTTTACTCAACATAGCCGTGTAAGAAATACTCCAAAAACTAAAAATACTAGATATCGCCTAGATTGAATGTGTCTATTCATTTATTAATTACTTGCTGTCTACCCGGCGCTGCTAGGGTTGAAACAGATGAGAGCTGGAACACATTAAATGCTCCTCTCTCCCATTCCATCCCTCTGTCCCCCATCCCTCACACCAACTCCTGTCAGAATACAGATCAGTGACGGTATACAGGTCTGTGACAGATTAAATACACCTCCATCACCTTCCTCCCATCGTCATATGTCACAGCCTTATACACACTACATGTATATGGCAATGATTGATCCCTCTAATATCCCTCCCATGAGCTTCTGCTAACCCTTTTTAAAGCGTGCGGGACAGATTAAATGTTTCACCCTCCTCTACCCTTCCTTCTGCCTCCACCCTCTTCCCAACCCTCTCTACGTCATCCCCATCTAAACAGGTTCAGAACAGACTAAATGCATTTCCATCACCCCCTTCCTGCTGCTCGGGTTGAAACGTATGAAATCTGGAACAGATTAAATGCTCCTCCCTTCCCCTCCCTCCTTGACCAACAACCATATCCTTTGCCACTACCCCTCAACAAAACTGGGCCGGAACAGACTAAATGCACTTTGATCACCACCCTCCCCAGCTCCCTTAACCCGTGACTGTATGTGTGATGTGGAATGTACATTGGGCTTTTACAAACGTTTACGTTGGAGATTGACATATCTTTGGATGTTACCAATAACTTTAGTACTGCCAATAACTTGGGCACGATGTCTACTTATGGAAACAAACTGAAATTGACCGAACTGCTTAAAATACACAAACTAACAATTGGTACATTCATTATCAGCAGTAAATTAATTGTCTTTTCTTCGAAAAAGATTTTTTTTCCATAATTTTAATTTCTTCCTGAGAAAAGTGTCAAAGTATTTTTGAAAATAATTTGAACCATCTATTTATAAATATCTGGTTAATTTTATGTATTTCAAGATAGTATTATAAACCTAGAAAAATCAGAATGAAAATTTTGCCTAATAGATATCATAAATATGGCAAAACATTTTTATAAAGTTAATAATTAGGACTCCTTTTATTACTTTATTATGGTCACTGTTCTTGGACTAAAGGTTTCTATTTAGTGTGGTATAAGTGTTGTTTAGAAATTTCTAGCTTACATTTGTTTTGTTGCAGACTGATTGGCTATCAACTTCACAATCTAATGATTCCAGCGTAAAAGAATTATGTAAGTTCTTATTCCAAAGAAGGCTAGACAAAAATGCATGAAAATTGCACCCTCTACTTTAAATTAATGTGAAATATTTATTCTGAAGTGCATTTTCTTTCTATGACAAATGTTGCTTAATTTGCCAATAGGTGGTATTCTTCATAGTTCTTGTATTTGTCTTGTTCCACTTTTTAAAATTATTTTCAACTTGGTTAAAATTCTGAATAACCAATAATACCAGCTTGAAAATAATTTAAAAAGGTGGAACAAGATAAAAACAAGAAATGTGCATTTTCTTACAAATGGCTATTCCATTTTTACTGATAAAGTATGTGGTGCATTTTGATTAAATTTTTAATACTTTCAAGTTTATGTTATGTTTCAGATTCAAAATCAGATCTCCGAAATCTGTGACGGACACTTTAACTTACATGTAGTCTTTAGTTGGCTTTTTTTTCCAGCCTAAATGATATGTTGTTAGCATATTGTGATGTAACTTTATTATCAAACCATCCTGTGCTTATCCATTTGGTGCACACTCACTTTTGGTGGAATCTAGACTGTAGTCAGCTTTCTGACATAGATTCAAAACTAAACATTTGTAACTTTTGCCAGCAGCAATGCTGAACACTAGGAGTTGAAACTTGGTGGCTCAAATTTGAAACACTGTCATGATTTTAGCCCCAGATACAACAAAAATGTTCTCATCCATATTGAAAACCTTAAATAATTCAGTCCAGTGAGACAATGAAAACACTAGCCCTAATAAAGCCGCAACTAAGCCCAGGAACACTGCGCTATGTCTTTAAAAGTCGGCACTGCTGCGATGAAATTGTATCCTATATACCGGTATGAATTCCGACTTTAATGCTATATATTTATCTTATAATGGATTGCACCAAATTTTACTGAACTTGCACATCATTATCTAGAAGTTATTGGATGTGGTATATTATCTGTGTCTAATACTTGTTGCTGTTGCAGGTTAGTATGTGCCGCAAGGCACGCGATAGTTTGTAATGACAGCTACATTGCACTGATGGCTATAATCACCACAATCATCACATACTGTAGAGACTGGAAGGATTGACAAAACATTCAAAATGTAAAATGAACACAAATTTCAGAAATATGTTTATATTGTACAAATTTGTTTTGAACAATATTTTTTTTTTATGTTTACAAATTTGTTTTGAAGACACTGAAAATTCGTATCTAGCATTGAAAGAATTTAATTACTACAGGTAAATACCCTTCGGGAGTCTTCATGCAAATCTGACCGGAAAGTATTTGATGATTGTGTTTGCCAGACTGAGTGTAGCCGTTATGTTGACTTTGCTAGAAGTGTGTATGAGTGAGACTATAATCTGTGAGCTCTTGTATGATTGTAGTATAACCAGTATCACACGATCCATCCCTCGGACACGACTCGCTAACTGGGCCTACAGTAAGTGCTGCCTCACTGCCGCCAGCGCCGCAGTAGTGAACACACAAAGCTTTTATGATTGATATTATTCTCTGTGTTTGATTTCTTCACATTGTTGACATGAGTTGAAATTTGCCTTGTGTCATGACATCTCTCAAAATGCTCATAGATCACAAGTCACGGAATGTTCGTTCCGCTGATACAGTACATTGCCGTGGGGATTTTTTTCTTCACAGTGTACATTGTTTCATCGATTTTGTGCATGCTTGATGTTGTATGGCACACTAGCATTTGCTGGATCATGCATCTCCTCCGTGTTGTCCCATTTCACTACTTCACCTTGTTTCGCAATCATTCTCCGCTGTGAAATTCTTCAACTACTCTGTCATGTCAACTTGGTGTAGGATGGCCTACGAAATCTTGTTTTTTTATTACTGGCCTAGTATAAGTGAAGATGTGAAACAAACAGACAACCCTTTGAGCCCCATCACCCCTAACAGTCGTATGTTGTATTATCAACAGTTGCTGCTCCACCGGCATGCATACATGTATACGCCACAGCCTCCGCAGCCAACGAGGTGCCAATTCTCAGGTTACAAAACTACCTCATAATACTACATGGATTCAGTTCACTATGCTTCAAATAATTTTTCACAACACCTCATTATTGTTTTTAATTGGTTTATATAATACATGATGTTGGCTTAATTTTTTTAACTACTGCTTTTTATGCAGTAAGTACTGTACTTGCTTTGTTGCAAGGATTTTATTTTTGTTGTGCAAATGCCGTGATGTGAGCATTGGTTAAGTTGCTCAGGCATGCGATATTGCAATTAAATTTTGCTTTGTCAACTTATTCCCACATGTTAAATTGGAATTTTTATGTTGAATCCTCATTTTACATTGTGTAGAAAAGCATGCACTATGCTAGTAATGTATCATTACACATTTCTTAAAAGGCACGTTAAAAAAAATGTAATCCACATTTAGTACCGGTAGTTGTGTACATTATGGTCTTTATTCATCATATTCTCTAGTGGTGCACAATGCTATTGTCATATTTACACATAGCGACTGATTAACGTGGGCTGGAATGTGTTGCAAAACATTTGAGCGAGTGAAATTGGAGTGCAACTATTAATGAGAACTTACCGGTATGCATTTTTCTCACCTCAAAGTTTGAATATATATAGGAGTCATTTTGTTGGTGAATGTTTGGCGGGAATTTTTTGTTGATATAAGAATAATTAGTTCTTACCTTATGCAAATTTTTACTTTTGTATTTTGAAGTATTTAAAACCACTTTTTGTTTGATACACATTTTGTTACTCTTTGTGGGAGAGTGGGGATCAGTATGCCAACATAACAATCACCAAGGATTTTGGCAAGTTCATGTCTAATAATAAACTTGAATAGCAAGATCAAATTTGTAACCGCTCATGAATTTTCCCGACTTCTCAGTATAGGAAGAATTTCACAGTGTATGAGTGTCATTAACTAAATCGATGATTCCAGCAAGGTCTTTTTTTTATATTGTAGAAGGTAGCTATGTTTCACTTAGTTTTGAGTTGAGTTGTGGGAATCCTTTAGACAGGAACTGTAATGTAATTTGAGTTTTAGTTAGTTAGAATAGACTGCTCTTTACTTCGGGAAATATTCTATGTCTTGACACTTTCATTCAATAGCCACATTACTAAGAGCTGTTAAATATTTTACTTTCAAAAATGGGCAGATGTGCCAGTAGTATATTTCCACATAAGTGAGATGCCAACATTTTAAGGATTAATTTAGGAGTATGTAATGCCTTTTGAAAAATTCTATCAGTATGCTTTTTAAATTTTTCAGCAATATCTGTTAAAGTTTCATGAATTGTACAAATATATTGTTGACATTAGCGCTAATGCAAAAATTGTAAATTGTACATTTTATGTATCACTAGCACAAGAGTTAGAAAATGAATACTACTGGGATAGAGAAAATTATGAGCAATCCTTTTGTGATCTTTATTAAACTGTCACAGATATTACCCAAAGATTTGAGAAATAGACTGACAAAATATATAGTTTCAAATCATCGGAAATTCATAACAATCTCACTAACATGAATTGTTTGAATCTAGGTACATTGTAGTTTTTTTTAAGATTAATGAAAGAAATTCTTTTAATTCTTTCAACCAAAATTGTAGGCAAATATTATTTGTACCAAAGTATAAATCAGGGATAGATATATAATTATATATTCCTGTATAAAGGTATGTTAACATACCTTGAATTTTGCATGAATGTCATGGATACCACATTCATTAACAGTCCAAAGCTGAGTGAAGCAGGCTACTTGTTAAAATGTTTGCTACATTTTAAACTTATTTAACTTTGATTTTCATTATTGTAACCTTCATTATAACATTCATAATGGTTTGTAAACATTTTATTTGATATTCTTTTTTTGAAACAAGCTTGCTTTTATTATTACATTTTATTTATTTGTATAAATTTATGTGTTTCATTATAAAAGTGTCTCTTTGTACTCAAAAGAGTTCATAAAGCTTTAGAAAATTCCATTAAGATCTCCAGCGAGAACGTGATCCAAATAATATTACCTGGTATGTCATAGCTTCTGTTGTGTGACATGCATTTTTTTCTTATGTTTTCTATCAAATGTGCGCAAGAAATAAACCATAATGATTGTGTAACTAATTTTTTTCTTAACTGGTCACATTTTAGCCACTGTTTTTATTGGACACAAATGTTTTAACGCATTTCTGTAAAACAGTTCATCATTTGAAATACATGTTACATCATTTGAAAGGTGTAAAATAAGCTATGTAAGGTTTTCGCTTACAGGATCAGTGTGAAGGCTCTTACATAGCATATTATGCCCTTTACCATGCAAGGTCGTAGTCAGGCCATCATAATTATCTACATACTTATTGCAAGGGATTACAAATTTAGTGTAATATTGTTCATATAATATTGAAAATCAAACTGTTAGAATTTTTATTCATATGTGTAGGCAGGGGTTTGGCTAGCTACGACCCTGACATGTATTACATTGTGTCATGGATAATTCACAGGAATTCATGGATGTAGGGACCAGTCTTACATTCACTGCATTAATGGTTTTTCCTCCCACACATTTCAGTTTATACTAAGCCGTTATTTGCTGTTGTTTATTATGCACCTCTGTTGTGTGTGATGTGTCATCTGTATTTTTTTTATAGTTATTTTAGTTAATCATAGTGCTATTCAATTTTGTTTTGGACTAATGTGTACTAACGTTTGACCGTTAACTACGATGGTACAATACAATAAGAAAAAAAAACAATTTATTTCATTATGAGTATGGTGTATGATATTAAAAAATGAAATAAAAGAGTGGTCAATACCTTAAACATATTAGAATTTGATGATAGTTTGTTTTTAAAACTTATGTTTGATTATAATTCATTTTAAATACTAATGGAAATGCATTTATGTCACATATAACTTAACTTTTAATGAATCAACCTTTGCCTTTATTGTGTACATAATGTACAGAAGTGTCTGATTATTAACCAAATCACTTTTGTTACAGCTGTTTCTAAGTTAAAACGCAGTAACTCCTGGTCCGAAGTGGTGGGTGAAAATTACCAATTTCATGAGGTAAAAGATCAAAAGCAGATAGAAAAGGAGAAGCACGCCCGCAACATCAGGTAAGTTGTGGTTGAAGACTAACAAGATTTGTTATCAGTCCAGAGATAGACAAATTGCTGGATTTTCACCTGCCTTTTTGGGCAGACTGGACATTCCACTTTACTTGCTCCTCTAAAATTTTAGTTTGAGATTTATTCGAATCTTAGTCAACTAAAGTAGAATGTCAAAATTTAAGGGTGTTGAAAATTGAATGTTTGTGTTGATATTGAATTAATAATTACATATTTAGACAGACATAATTCAGACATAATTCAACTGATAGGAATAATTCATTGTGGTTTTGAAGTTTTGTTGCCGCGTATCATTCAAGGATATTCTTCTTTTCATAGTCTTTTAGATCCAGCAAAATCAGCCCAATATGACCAGTTCAAACTTGCATACGCCGCTCTACTTTATCGATGGGGGCTTCTGGATAAACGGGCAGAAGTGCTCAAATATGTATCGCAGCCTCCTAGTGAGGATCTGACCATTGGTAGGTGTTGCACCAGCTTTCCCCCTTTTTTTCTATTTGTACAAATGCCAATCTGGACCCAATATAGTCTATCATGAAGAAATCAATTGTTCACGTACATTGTAGAATTCACCTCGGTGTGCTCAAAATGTGGGGAGGAAACGAATCAGCCCAACTGTACTCGCTGCAACAGATTTTGCGTGGAATGTTCCATCTGTAGAATGCCTGTCAAAGGTAGGACGGCTTAAACATGTTACGTCTGTAGCATGTAATAATCTATGTATTTTATTGCTGCTCAGCAATCTTAATTCTTTCATCAAGGTTGGTGATCATACACTCGCGCAAAACATTATCTTTTGAAATGTGAACTGCATACATGTTGGGCGCCTTCATTTAATAACTAAACTAAATTAAACTAAACAGAAGGTAGACTATTTGTTACGGCATGCACAAACATTTTAGGTATTCACTTTTTTCTAGAATGACTTCGACCTTAAAAAAAAAATCGGTTTTGTGTATGTCTTGTCTGAATTGATATGAACTGTAACTACTGAGTCAAATGAATGAAACAAATTATGAACTAAACTGTAGGTTCATCAAACATCTGCCTGGCGTGCGGTCACGGTGGCCATGCAGCTCACATGATGGAGTGGTTTGCGCAGCAGACCGTCTGTCCTACTGGTTGTGGCTGCTGCTGTCTTGACTACACAACGGCCAGCCACACCCTCGCAGCCTCGCAGCAGTGTAAAGTGGAGTTCTACCAGAGTTAGCTAGACTGACAGGGACAGTTTCAGTTTGATCCATAGTGGTTAGACTGGCAGGGGAAGGATAATAATTGAGGATATAAATCATGTAGAACCTGTTAGGTCACTAGAAACTAGAAATTATTTCAGCGGTTAATGTTAGTCTTTTAAAAAATTTGAAGGGTTGAAAAATTTTATTATTTAGTTTTCGTTTGATTTACAAAATTGAACGGTTAGTAAATTTAGTAAGAAAAAATGCAGTTAAATAGCTGTGAGTCATATTTTTTCGGAAGATTTAACTTTTGTTGTAGTTTATTCAAGTGGGCCTCTATGTTAGTTTAGTTCGATCATAGTATTTCCAAAATCGATTTACTTCAGTTTATTCATGCAAGTTGTTTGCTTTAGTTTTGATCTAAAAGTTTTAATAAACCTATTTCTGAGTGACGTAGAACCAAAAGTCGAAGAATTTAACACGGTGCAAAGTCCATATCAAATGGATTGTGACTGACTAAAAATGTGAGGCCACATTATAGCGTTGAAACCTCTTAGGGGTAGTGCAATCTAGCACAAATATGCGATGATAATGAACCAAATACATGTAACTGGTTGAAAGTCTTGCTGAGCATATATGAATGCTTGGTTTTATTGGTAACTTTATAGAGCATCAGCTGCTATGCATTGAAACAATCTCTGATCAGTATATATAAAGTTCATCTTCACACAACGATTCTTACATGTGTACTATCCGATTTTCGGCATCAGAAGTCGTGCAGTGACCTTGACATGAACAGAAATTTTGAAAATGGCAACAGCAGTTGTCAAAACTGTCAATCAATGTAAGAATTTATTGTGTTGTTTGAAGATGAACTTTGTAAATGTAGATGGATTCCAACACATTCAAGAATTTGTGATCAGGTGCTTGCAATTTTGTTTGTTGGAATATATATTACAGATAAAGTTTCATACCCTGCAATTATAATGTGATATTTTATACATACTTTTGAAAGATGTGGTTGCTTCAGTTTAATTGATCGAAAGTTTGTACATGTATGTTGTGAATTTTTTTTGTAGGCCTGATATGGTAAAATTGTTTGTTGAATGATTTTCAGAATTTAAAGTTGAATTTGATATTATGGGTGTGTGAAAATGAATGCATACCTAGTGGGGCCTCTGTAGCTCAAACTCTGACAAGTCAAATTTATGGATAACATAACAAATATCCATTGTAAAATCCCACTGATAACTCAAAATTTCAATTAAACTTGAGATTTTTTTTACTAAAGTTTGACAATAGTAACTACCACTTATATCAAACATCTCCTTTTTTGTTGAATCTCATATAGTAGTCGTGGTTTGCAGACGACAGAGTAGTGGTCTCTACCACATGAAGTGATTTTATGATACGATTATCTCCTATTTTGAAGACCATTATTCTTACGTTTTATGTGATATTTATGCAGATTTTGCGTGATGAGAATTTGTTGTAAAATGTTAATTTATTAATAAATAAGCATTGTGCTAGACATAAAGAAACAAACGAATTTTTGCTTGAAATTCATTGTGCTAGATAAGAATGTATCTTTGTAATTAAAGACGTGCTATTCTAGATTACTCTGTGAAAGTTATTTGATAATTCTACAACTTGGTATGGGTTATAATTTGTACTTATTGAGTGCTTGAAATTGTGTGTGGAAAGTATGTGTACATTTTTACTGTTTGCAGCAGTATGTATTGAATGGGTTACTGCAGATGATTATCAACAGACACATTTCCCCCAGGGAATCTGTGGGAAATAACTATAAAAATGCAATAATATATGTTTAGCAGTGCCCCAGATAACGTTTTAACCATACTAGTCAACAGGACTAGCATTGGGAAAAAGTTACAAGTCAAAAAATGTTACCAGTACTTGTCCTACATGTTCAACTACTTGGCTCGACAAAAGATGATTGTCTGGTGGACGAGTAAGCTCGAATTCTTACTCACCCTGATTTTTTAACTCAATGTACTAGTCTGACCAGTAGACAAGTACTTATCTGGGGCACTGTTTAGCCTTTTGTGATGAAGGAGTGGTTAATCTGTGATAAATAAACAATGTGTTCATATTTTTTTTTTCTTGTTTTATTACAAATAATTCTGAATAAATAGATTTCATTTTCCACATTAGTGTCCAAAATAATAATTACGTAAATAATTAATCTCAAGCAAAGAACGCATACACATACAGAGACAAGATTGAGAAACTTAAAATACTGCAGCACCATTATATTTATGCATAATTTTGTATATATATATATCACCGGGTATATATGGAAAATCAAGTCTGCATTACCATCTATGGTATTCTGTAATATGCTCACATTTTACTTTTACTCATGATAAAATAGTATATTAAAAAAAAAAGTAGTGCTTTCAAGACAAAAAAAAGAAAGAACTAATTTAAACTTCATGAGCTATTTGTAATAACAGAGCCAGTCAACCATGAATGTAACAATTTCATCAATCTCAAAATTAAAATCATCCAGGATCTGCCAATTTCTTAATCTTTCACATTCCCTAAACCTTTGTACTAGTACAGTAAATATCACAAGCATGTCTCCATGTCTCACACAACAGAGAATATCTACTCCTATACATGTAAATGCACATATAAAAAGCATTAGAAATATGAACACGCTATTTAGTTTGAGGTCTGTTGTTGGATGGTCCAAGTGTCTGTTGTGATCTGCTGCCAGGTACACCATATGCAGACCCCACAGCTTCTGAGACCCGAGAAAATCCATCTTGCCTGAAAGCCATGTTAGAAATGTAGCAAACGTTATACTGATGAATGCAAAAACTGACATTATGATGGTCACCAGGATAATTAATCATAAATTATGCGCAAATAAATAAAATATTTCATTTGCTAAGATGGCATTTTCAAAAGCTACCTCTGTGTATCATTAATACTGGGATTGAGATGGTGAAACTACCTTTCATGAATATAAGAATTGAAAATCTAAATAAAGAATAGTGCATGCATGAATTTAAGTTCCAATATAACTATGTATACATTATTTTTTTCTTTTCTTTTTCTTTTTTTTTTTAAAGAACACAACTCTCAAAATTAAAAAAAAAATGTAGGTCTTAAAAAGATTAAAAAGCTTACTCTATCAATTGTGCCAGTTCTCGCTTCACTTTGTTGACTAATGGTGGCCCTTCATAGCCGAGAGCTGTGTACAATTGTATCACAGACGCACCCGCCCGAATCTTCTCATAGGCATCTTTACCACTCGCCACACCTCCCACACCCACTATAGGAATACGCCCTGAAAAAACAATACTTCATTTAAAAACAAAAGAAAACGAAATATCTACCCATTACAACTTCAGTGGTAGAATCAGAATGGGGTGGTGTTGGAAAACTCACTAAAAACTTGGATCCGCTAGACTATCTGTAATACATCTATATATCAATCTATTGTATATCTGTTCTATTCTCACTTTTCTGTCAAGCAAGCTCCTGCCAATTGAATAAAATTGAAAATTCAATGTTTACTATACAGAACTAAAGAGCATGAAGATGAAGATCAAGCTATACCTTGTGGGATGATTGTACATGGTCTCCTATGAGTTCGCGTCCCGTTGGACATGTGATTGTAAAAGTGGCTGACCTCTTCAGCCCTCCCACCTCCTCCTTGTCGGGGCTGGTCAATGTGTCAGGGCGGGTCACTCAAAGCAAGACTTGGTCATATATCAATTATTCATACGCCACCTATCTGAACACAACTGAATAAAAAAAAATAGGATGGTGACATACAGTGATAGCATGAACATCAACAGTAGTACAGAGAATGTACATGTCTCCTATAGTGGACATGTCTTTGATGGAAACCTCCTCCTTTAGTTCAATGTGTGAGGGTCACTATCAAACCATGCCACTGATACAAAAAAAAATAGGAGATACATCAACAGTTTGAAAAGGGACTTATGCTTTGAAAAAGGCCTTATGCAAAATCAATAGTACAGTCGAACCTCCAATTATAACCACCTCTATATTTAGGACCATTTTTTGCGGTCCCGAATTTTCCCCCTATATATCATTAGTAATGTAAACCTCTATATTAAAACCACCTCTCAATTAAGACCACCCTCTCAATTAAGACCACTTTATGCGGTCCCAAGTGCCATAATCACCTCTCAATTAGGACCTCACAGGCTTTTCTGTGGCTGGTCATGGAATTTGGCTACTTTATAGCACTTTAAATTCATGGCATGTAGAAAAAAAAATAGATAATAAATTGCCACAAGCGATTTTTCACCATGCACCATGGGTCATGGAGAACCTGATCATATGCAAGTACCTGTAGCAATGTCCTCCTTGTCCTGCTGTGAGAGGTCGGGTGCGATCTTCACCAGTAGAGGCCGCTGCTTGTCTGCCGGCTGCCCATTGCGAGCACACACTACCTGGTACATTGGGCTAAACGTCAACTAATGGGATAATTCTCAAGACAACCCTTGCATCATACCGGTATGTCACATGATTACACACTAGCGAAGTGAAAACATTGTCACATGCAAAATACAAATGCACGTGGCCGTACTTGACATGATCTAAACATACTGAACACATATTTGGAGCAGACCTTGCTCATAAAAGTTTACTGTGGCTTAAGTCGTATATATAAAACAAAAGGAAATCACCTATACTATAAACAAACGTGTGAATGTTTAATCATTCGACATATTTGCTGTGTAACGTCGACATATTTGCTGTGTAACGTCTGCCCACATCATGTATTTGTTTTCACTCTTTAAGTAACAGAGGCAAGGGTTTTCTTGAGAATAAAAATAACATCACCTACTAGGCATCTATCTCATGAAGAGAAAATCAAAAGGATGTTGAGTTAGGAGGCTGGTCTATTCGGGATTTTTACAGAACATTAGTTGAATTTTTGCAGAAATTTAAAAATAAAGTGGAACATCATAATAATGTAATATTAGATAGGCATATATTTAGTTTGAACATATCTTTTTTGAAATTGAAATTGGATACGGGGTGGCAAAAATGTGACATAAGCTGTCTCAATACATTTGCAGGTTCCAATTAGATTTTTTCAAATTCTATTTTTAACAGTACCTTTGATACTAGCTCTTTGAGCTGTTTCCGTCCTTGCATGTCCCTTAATCCAGGGGTGTTGGGGCTGCTGATATTGATGACCAAATAATCGGCCACATCACTGAACTTGTTCACACCTTTCACATAGTCAGCAACAGCATCAGACGACGTCTTGTTTTTTCCCAGATTCACACCAACAAGACCAGGCACTAAAATGCGTAGTTCAAAGGAATAAATTAGCTTAAATGAGTACAAAGTGAATCCACTGCAGAAATAAATAAGATTCCTGTACATACATTTATTGAGACTATTTCATGGATTCTTTCAGTTGAATTGAAAACAATCAGCAAACACAATGATGTGAAAGACACATACAATTTACCTGGGTGTTTTATTCCATACACCCGAGGTCGGTCAGGCGACCACATATTCTCATTCAGCTGGTTCCTGTCATCTGGTGCTTCTACAACTGACCACTTGACAGTCTTACTTTTTTTATGTCAATTTCTATTCTCTGTCACACTCATACAAGACCAGAATCTTTCATTATGAATAATGTGTCTAGACCTCTAGATCTTAGTTTGAAATAATAACTGTCATGCTCTTGAAGTTTTTATTAATATGTGATGACAATGCCGAGAAAATTACATTTTAAAGTGCAAAAATCATCACAGTATTGAATTACCTATTTTCGACTTGAGTCTTTCAATCAATCGATTGTGCACAGCTTCATGCCCATCACTGTTAAAACCATACCTGAAAGCATTGCATTCAATGATTGCCAACACTGCAAAAATGAAAAACTAGGCGATATTATCATATAAATTCTTAAGTTCATTAAAATGTAATTCCTTGTGATACATTTTTTTTATCACTTGACTCAAAAAAAAAAGTTTATCTTCACTTAACATGTATGAGGCTTTGACTCCAGCTTTGAAGTGACAGTTGCATCCTAACCTGGGCAGACACACCTCAAAGGCCTGTAATTGAGGAAGATTTTTGGCCTGCCTAATCAAAACTTGCACTAGATAGATACCTGTTGATCACAGCTTTGTCTTGCTTCAGTCTGAAAACCCTGGGTTGAGCGTTGCCTGGCTGGGGCTCTGGTGTCACTGTTCCCACTTCCACAAACCCAAAGCCTGACCGGAGCATTCCATCCACGCATTCACCATCCTTGTCGAACCCTGCAGCTAGGCCAATTGGATTAGAAAATTGGCAGCCCCATAAGCCAGTTTTCTGTATGAAAAAATAACAAATGTAACAATAGGTAGCGTATCTTCCATAAGCATTTCCTCTCCTAGCATACATATGTGACATAAAAGTCATGTAATTTAGTGGTTAACAAACATATTATTTTAGCAATGAATTGTTTGTCTGAACAATTGAAAAATATATACTTACTGGGTACTCACTGGTAGGCCCACTAGTTTTAAGGAATGAAACTTACCAAGCAGGGTGGATTGTAGTTTTTAACTCTGGGAACAAGGCCATATTTAGCTGCCTTCACTGCTAACTTATGAGAAGTCTCAGCACCTTCAATAATAAAATCTTTTGCTTTAGGTCTTGTGTTACTACAAACTATTTCTTTTTGCTTTCATTTTTTTTGCTTTAGGTCTTGTGTTACTACAAACTATTTCAAAATGCAACAAAACTCATGACATAATAAATTATAACTCACAACATACAGAATCTATGCCAGGAAATTTCAAGCATCTACATCAATCAGCATTACCGTGAATACTAACAATTATTGCTGATCCCCAATTAGCCAAAAATGTAGAATTTTATAAATGAAAGAATTCAAACCAATATATAATGCAACTTACCAAATATCTGCATAGCAGGCATTAGAACAGATCTATACCTGAAGCAAAAAATACATGTAAGTAAAATAAATAAATCACACATCTAACTACTTTTCCAATTTCCATACATTGCTTCAAGCATATTGTTCAAACATGCTGCAATTTAAAAATGAGGAATACCGTATACGACCATCCAAGTGCCCACCCCCGTGTAACAGCCCTCCCCCTCTCTTTCTTAAATGTCTTTAAGAATTATGTAGTAACTGCACTCTCGTGTAACATCCCACCCAAGTTCGAGAAAATTTCAATTTAACGGCGCTTGGATGGTCGTAAACAGTAATAAAAATTAAGGATTTCTTTGATTTTCAAAAGAAATGTTGCTAAATTGTGTCATTAAAAATATAATTTTGACATGAAAATTATACATATAATGCTTCTTAAATCATTGTGAGTTATGAATTTTGCAATACTTACCATCTTTCGTCGCCAGCGTAAGTTGCTAGTCCAAAGGCAACAACTTGTCCACCTATAACAATCTGCAGCGCAGAACGAACCTTTTGCTACAAAATTTAATATCTTGACATTAGGCATCTATATATAGCAGGGTATACATAAATATATCCAGGAATCTTATGCATGCATTCCCAATGGAAGAAATAAATAGATAACGTAGAAATTAATTAACATGATAGATCCTCGCGCCGGAAAACTGACTCATGTTTTTAAACAACACTTATGTAATTCAGTGACATGTTGGCTTGTTGGCGTGCATATCTAAGTCATTAGCAAAAGATCTATATAGAAAATAAACAAAATTGAATCTCACAGTATGTGACAGCTTCTCCATAGCAAACGAAGTTTTTCCTGAAATAAAAAAGCATAGTGAAAATCGTTACTTCGATTTATGATAAATAATGAATATGTTATGTATGGTTTGCCAGTCTATTGTTACTGACAACAAATCTTTTTCTTTTTAGTACATTGGACGGTGGGTGTGGCTGTGTTGCTCTCTGGGGTGTTGCTGTTGGGGGGGGGCGTGGTGAACGTTCCGTATGTGAATCACAGGAGCAGTTCAGACAGTCATTTATCCTTATTCGACTGATGCGGTCGAACAAGCATGGATGACTGTCTAAATTGCTCCTGTGGTGTGAATGTGTGACTGGGGCAGACTGGGTCTACTCTAGCCTATCCTAGGTCTACTTGACATTTTATCGTTCATGTGGTTGTAAACAGAATATTATTTTACTAGACCTACATCACATGATTTATTACATATTTGCATTGATAATGTAGGTCTTACCTAAAATATGGTTTATTGCATATATCAACAACATTCCTACTGTTACTCACCTAGAAAACACCAAAATTCACCACTAATTTATTCAATTTATTTCACATTTAACAAAAGTCTACAGACTACACTAACGACGTTCGTTGTCGTCTGACCGACAGAACGGACGGAGTACAGAGTCTAATTTACAAATTTAGATCTAGAACAATAATAATCAATAAATACCGGTAATTTTTACATGTGAGCAGTGGTGAGGTAACATTTGTCAACATTTGACAACAATATATTTGGGTAAAATAGTCAAATTAAGAATCTTCATGCATATCTCAATAGGTTATATTAAAGTTTAGTAGTCATAATCCTGTATAAACTTGAACTTGTTGAAATAGAATTATATTAGAGGTTAGTAATAAGTTACTCTAGCAGTACTGCTAGTATATACGGAGCCTTTGACCGAAGTGACAAATCTGGTGTAGTGACGTCACATTTAAATAAGAACGACTTCTACTTGATTGATGATCCGTTTATTTGGATACTAAACAATATACAATACAAACGAGTGATAAACGGGGTGCGTTTGAGTGCGCGCCGGGCTGCGTTTGAGAGTTCCCATGCCAGGTTGCGTTTGAGTGCGCGCCGGGGCTGCGTTTGAGAGTTCCCATCGTTCACCATTCTCTATCTCCCCCCAAGTCTTTGACACGGTGATTCAGGGAGAAGATTGATTATTCCATATAAAAGTCATCATGCCATTTGGGCGGTCGGGTATTCCTGCTGGGTCTGCCGCCGGTTGATTTCGGGCGAGAGCTAGGGGACCTTGCAGGTGATGTGGGGGCTGGCGGTTCGGGTGGTGTCATTGGCGACAGGTCGCTGGTAGTGGGGATGGGGGCATCGGAGTCGGGCGGTTGGTGTCAGAAGATGTGGTTGGCGCCTGAGGTGTTTGCTGGGGTAGTGGCCAACGCTGGCCGGCCAGAAGCTACAGCAGGTGGGGACGGAGGCTCTGCAGGCCGGATAGCGGGCATGGGCTGCCCGGGCGCGACGCCTGCTGCAAGAGGTCATCGAAAAGTGTGCGGCACGGTTCCGGTGCATCAGAACAAATGGAGGAACTTCCTGTTGCGTAGAGTCACACGCCCGAGCCATCGACTTTGACCACGTAATTGAACTTTCCTCGATGATGGTCCCGTTCTGTCCCATTTTGTCGGGTGCGGTCCGTCTGGTTCTAGACAGTCCTTTCGGTTTACCAGTCTTCTTGGCGCAGATGACCATCCTGTGGCACCATGTAACAGGTTGGGGGCCGACCGGCACCGGTTCGATGACGCCCATCTCAACGTCTTGGTCCAGGGCCTGTTTTCACTGCATCTTGCCAGTACAGTGGGTCCCCCGGTATGGGGGTGTGGTGTAATCCTCTGCCCCATCAATCGAATTGACCCGACATCATCGGGAGGGGTTGATGAGTACATGTGTTGAATGTACTGGAGAGCTCGATCAAATAAGCGCTGTTGGGGCCTCCCTGTTGCCTGCTGTGGCCGGCATGGGCAGCGTCGTTGGCTTGGGTGGGGGCGCTGTGCGACCGGGGCAGGCACACTGGGTCACGATGCCATTGTCCGTGCTGGTGTCTGCCGCCGCCGTGTTGGACATTTCACCGACTGTCGGAAAGTCCTTGGAGACCAGGCCGAGGTCAACCCAGGCAGCACGTGTGAGAGGAACACACGGTCGGGTGGAATCGGTCACGTAGGCGACCTGTCGAGATTCCACGCAGCGTTGAAGTTCTCCTTCGTCCCGGAGAACCGGATGATGACCGCTCCCAGGATCCTGATGTCCTGCTTGTTTGCTGCCTTCATCCTCATCGAGACGGGCAGGAGGTCAGCGGTGCTCAGGCCCATACGCCGACGACATCGATGCCGACCAAGCAGCTCTGGCAGCCAGTGTCTGCCATCGCTGGCAGGGTGACCGTCTTGGGCGTCTACCCAATCTGAAACCGAGGGCACGGTAATCCTCCTCGGCGATGCTGAGGTCCAGGTCGAGGAATGGCTGGGGTTGTGAGCTGCGCCTGAGCCACCTGTCACAGAGGTTGTCGTAAATGTGATGGTCCAGGTTGAGTGTGTGCTCGCCATCGGCTGTCCCGGGGCCCGATATTGTGCAGAGCTCTCACGAAGGCGGCCGCCTGTTCTTCATACACATTCGCGTTAGTGGAGTTGGCCGTAGGTTTGCGTCCCAGGCACACCCGATCGATGTGGTTGTCGCGACCGCAGGATCCACATCTCTTGCCGTAGGCGGGCATTCCATCCTTCTAATGCGCCAGGAGGGGTTCTTGCCATGGCCTTTCTCCCCGCAGTACCTTACAGGCGGCGTTCGCATGTCTTGTGTCCCTGGTATCTGACCGCTGAACCTCATTCTGGCTCTGGATGTCCCGACGTTTGCGGGGCGGTGCGTGCTGCTGACCGCCTCTACACTATGGGTATCAAGCAGCAGAGGCTGACCGCTTGCCTGATTCTTTGGCCTCGATGAACCTCATCATATCCTCGAGGGACATGTCCTGGCGCTGGTCACTCAGGAGGTCGAGCTGGATATCTGATCTGCATCCCCCTCGCCATGGCGTCCCGGAGGATCTCTTCTGTGAAGTTGACGCTGGTGCCACACGTGCACTTCTTCACGTATTTGCAGGTGTTTGCCTGCGCCTTGATGCTGGGCATGAAAGGACCGCACTGGTTTCTCGGCCTTGCCGCATGGCAAGGGCGGCTCTCGCTACCATTGCGTTTTCGCCCCTGAGGCTAGGGCCTTCATCGCCTCCAGGGCGTCTGATTCACTTCACCCACCAAAAGCTTCTTCCTGCTGCTGATTTCGTGAGGTCTTTGCATTGAGCCCCTCATCACAGCATTGAGCAGCTGTGTGACAATGTCGGAGCCCTCCTCCCGCTGCCCTGGTATTCGCCCCACCTCGTGAGGAAGTACTCCCACTCTCAGCTCGTGCCTGCAGTAGATATGGTGGGTCGCTTCAGTTCTTGTTGACGATCTTCCTCCTCAGTAACAAGATGCTCTGCTCTTCTCAGGAGGATCTTCTCCTCAGTAACAAGATGCTCTGCAGAACATCTGCATGACCGTTTATGTTGAAGACGATGGTTGGAATCCCCAGTTTGGAATCCCAATTAAGGTACTGGTCCGTGTGGGTGGGTTTTCTGTACACACAAACTTTCAAGGAACCATCCTCTTTCCTCTTGATATGAGTGTCTAAAAACGGTAGTTTGTTGTTCACTTCGCCTTCTATGGTGAACTGGATACTCTTGCTTAGAGAGTTCAAGTATCTGGAGAACTCCTCTATCTGGTTCTGAGGCAAGACTGTGAAGTCAATGTAGCGATACCAAACCGACGGAACTACTGGAGGGTTGCGGAGAGCTCTTTCTTCGAAGGCTTCCATCACAAGGTCCGCAACTGCTGGTGAAACCGGGGAACCCATTGGGGCTCCTTGGATTTGTCTATAGAAAACGCCGTTAGAAACAAAGTAGGTGGTCTCAAGCAAAATTTCAGAATGGTAATGATTTTGGTCGACATCAAGCTCGCGTCTGTCTGGAAGTGACTCGGCTTCCTCTATGGGGATGCTAGTAAACAGACCTGAGACATCATATACCAAGACTCTAGCGGTTGGAACTTCTAGATCTTTAATTTTCTTCACAAAATCCTCACTATTCTTGATAGAGTGTATTGTTTTGCCTTTAAGGGAGTTAAGAACTGACGATAGAAATTTTGCAGCAGGGTACAATAGGTCTGAGGGGGGTATCTTTTTTATTGGAGGATGAAAAATGCGTATATTGTTATTGGTGGGATGTATGAATTATAGTTCAAGTGAAGGTGGATCCAATCCTGTGTGCATGGATAATATACACAATTCCAAGTTCATGTTATTTTATTGGTAATACAACTATTGTCTAATTTGTAACCATATCATTATTATGAGTAGTAGTCACTGCCACCTCAATACATGTTACTCATTGTGATACACAATGCAAAGTGAAGATGACCACTGCACATCCGCCAAATGTCTTCTCATCAATGACTCGTTTCGTGGAATACAGCTGACGTCTGTCTTATAATTAAGGAGGTGGTCCAGATATATCATACTATTGGCTGGATTGATATTGCTAGAAGATCCATATGCTAATTTATGAATCCATATTAAATGTGGACTAGTTAGGATGATCTTTTATGTAATGTATAATCACCTAATTGGTGGTTGATCAATTTTATATTCTTATCTAATAATTAATTATCAAACATATCTAATTAACATAATTTCTTCCTCCATTATGAATTTTTGGCAACCTATAAAATGTGATGTCACTACACCAGATTTGTCACTTCGGTCAAAGGCTTCGTGATGGAAGCCGCAACGACAGTGTGTTGTTGAATTGTGAGTAGTAGAGTAACTTATTACTAACCTCTATGGATATTCCTACTACTAATAATAGTCTGCATAAAGATAGAATTATATTGTTTTAATTCCAGGAGAAGCAAGTCAATTACAGTGGCTCGGGTGGCAATATTGAAGTTGAAGATGGCAGACCCTCCAGTGAAGATTGAAAACTCAGGGTGGGGAAATCTCATTTTACAGCAGTTAGATTTTTTAAGGCAAGCTGGAAGGATGTGTGACATTGCTATCAAAACAAATAATGGTTTTACAATTCCTGCACATGCATGTGTCTTAATGGCAGCAAGCCCTGCCATCAATTCCTATCTTCGTGTTCGATCACAGTTGGTTTTAGAGTATGGTAATATTGACTATCCAACATGGAATAGAATTCTCACATTTATATATTCGGGAGAGGTGACTGTTCCTTTGTCAGAACTGATCGCGTTTAGAACTGCTGCTATTACGTTAGGCATTCAAGCCATTTTAGATTGTGATCATATAGATGATACGCCAATAAAAATTGAATCAGTTGTAAGTGCACACCATATGAATGAAGAAAATATTATTATTGGGAGATTTTGCCCATCAGCAGAACCTGCAGAAGTCAATAGAACAAGGGTCATTGGTAGTGCAGTGGAATGTGATGCAGAAAATTCTACTGGCCAGACAGAAAAATCTACTGATGCGATCCATGGTACTCCGAAGGGTTGTGTGATGATCAAAAGTACAGATGACATGGATCAAGAAATTTTGTCTCCAATAGTAACCAATGTAGTTGAAGAACCTGAAGGGTTATCAAACTTAGATCATGTTGATACACAAATTGAAGGCTCCCCTGATGTTAAAAATAATTCTCGTAAAAGTGAAAGTAAAGCAAAAAATACATCTCCCAAGATGACTAGATCTAATCGTGAAGTTACTGTAGAAAAGCCAACTGTAAAACAGAACCGTGAGAAGAAATCCACTCAAAAAGTAATCAGGAACGACAAAAGCGATAATTTTTCCATGGCATTAAGGACAAGATCAGGGATGGAAAAACAAAATAGTGTCAAAGACAGAGGAAACAAATGTATGTCTCCGTTTAAAAGTGATGAGAAATCAGCGATCCAGACAGTGACAAAGACTAAGTCAGTTGACCTGTTAAATAAAAATGCTGCCATGTGTAAAGAGAAAAATAATTCAAATTCAATATGTGCATCACCGGAAGCTGTAACTCTAAATAGAAGAAGATCAAGCAGACTTTCATCTGGCCAGACAGAAAGCCCTAAAATATGCAATGTGATATCCGTCATGTCAACAAGTGATTCAAACATAGATAATCAGCTGTTACCAAATATTGAAAATACAAACACAAAAAGCAGTAAAAGATTATCAAATGTTGATATAGCAGTAGATAACAGATCATCAAATCAACCGGTAGAAGAAGTAGTGCTGACTAGTGAAAATACCCATTCCAAAGGTTTGAAAAGCAAAGGTAGAAAAGAGGGTGGTTCTCTCGTACTTAATGACATGAAGTTAGCTAAATCTGAAAAACTTGCCTTACTCATGTGTTATTCCAACAGACAAAGTAACTTGTCAAACTACTTTAAGTCTTATAAAACTAATACAGAAGACAAGAATCTCATTTTAAAGTTAATGAATAGTGTGGAGCACATGTGGAGTAGATTCTCCCTGGAAGAAATTTTTTCAAGTAAACTCCTCAGACAAAGAAGTGGCGCAATTTGGGACCCAGTGAAAAAAAAATTCTGCTCTCGTACAGATATGACTTGGCTTGTGCTTCAGTCAAAAGTCTGGTATAAAAAAGCCATCAATAAACTTGTGTGGCTTTTAAATGAAGAGGAAAAGCTTAACAAGAAAAGCATGAATTTAATAAACAACAAAGTCTCTAGATGCAATATTGTTGGAAGTAAAACACAATCCTATTTTTATAGATCTGCAAATAAAAGATATTTAAGGAATGGAAAAGCATGCAAAATAGATACCCTGCAAAGGACAATAAATGAAAAGGACATTAAGAATAAAGATTCAAATATAGAAGGAAACAAAAAATCCAATTTAGAAAACAAAATTCACACAAACACAAAAATCAAAAGGCAAAAAGCTTCGCTAGAAAAACCTAATATATGTAATGATGACTGTAAAATGATGACCGCCAAGAAAGGACGGAAAGGCATTGTTAGAAACCATTTGTATCCCCAGTTAAAAGACTTAGATAATGTTAAAAAATTGGCCATGTTAGTTGGCTATTCAAAGTGGTTTAGATACAGTGTTTCTGCAAAACAGAGCCTTATTGAAAAGGATTTAGAAGAAGGAAGAGCATTGGCATCTAAGTTCAATATCATGGATGTTTTGCAATCAGGTATATTTAAATATGCAAATACATTCATTATTGATCCTGTAAGTGGTAAAATGAAGAAATATGAATATTTAGCTAGACTAATACAAGACGAAAAGAAATGGCACAAACTTTGTGTTCAGAAGCTTATTCGTATAAAAGAAGGAACTTTCACTCGTCTGAAGACAAAATCTACAAAATGTACAGAATCCAGTAATCTAAGTTTGGATTCAGGAAATGCAGATGGTCATCATGACATAAAACCTATAAATGTCAATGAAACTTCACAAGTTGAATCAATTGCTACAGTGACACGATCAAAGGACGCGAATGGAGATTCTGATAATGATCATAATATTAGGTCAGTTGACTCAAACCAACCATTAAGTTTTCTTCAAAATGAGACCAACAGAAACAACAGCTATAATCATAGTGCAAGCAGTGGATCCATTGATAATCCAGAGCAGCCACTAAGTTCATTGAAAAGTATGATACATGAAAGAGGTAAATTAGTTCATAAAGTGCAAACTCGAAATTGTAAAGTTGAACTGAGGAGACTAGATGTAAACAAATTAGAGTCCTACGTAGAAAATAGTAAAGTTAATTCAGAAAAGAATTGTGGTTCATCAAGCGTTGAACATCGTTCATCAAATACTGGAAGTAATTGTCTGGACAAAAATTTGCTGATATGCTGTCATTGTAAAGAAACATTCAAAAGTGAGGCTGAAGCTCGTGAACATGTTGACACTTACAAAGCAATTTACAGTGTCCGTTGCAAACTGTGCAAAAAGTTCTTCTACACCCAGTCATTAATCCATAAACACTTGAATGAAGAACACAACATAGCTGAAAGTGAGTGGAATGAATGTTGTTATTTTGGTGACAACATTTTTGATTTTGATGGACTGATTGAAAGCATTTCATGCCATCTGACAAGTATAGAGCTGAATTCTGTGAATGAAAATGATATGAAAAAGTTATTTAAAAAAGGATTGTCATGTCAATTTTGTAGTAAGTATTTTGATGATGATGATGACACATTAATCAGTCATATGTCAATTGTTCATCCTATGCAATCTCAACATAGATGTAAAATATGTAATGTCGGCTTTGCCACTGGTTACCTTTTGAAAAAACATAATTTGTTGCATCAGACTGCAGCAAAGTTCCGATGTGATACATGCATGGCTGAATTCTTTGAAGAAGACAGCATAAAATTTCATTTACAAGTACAGAAGAATCATGGTTTAAATGATATAACAACATCTTATTCAAAAATCACAATTGAGTATTTTGAGCAACTTATGACAGAGCCAGAAAAAAAGGCATTGTTGGCAAATGTTGCAGCCCACGACTCCAGTATTGCTCCAGATTTTCAGAAAAATAAGAATAGAAATGTCATAATGATAAAGAAAAGAAAAGTCATAAAGATGTCAAAAAATAGTGTTAAACCATCCAGAATGAAAATTTCAAGAAAGACTTCTCTACCTTATTCTTTTGATTCACAGTCAGATAAAGAGCAAGGAAGTAACTTAACATCTAAATGTAAAGAAGCAATAGGAAAAGCAGATTCAGTCGTAACAGCAAATGTATTAGATCAGAATTTGGATGATTATGCTTCACCCCAAAATGGTATTAAGAATGGCATTTATGGTAAAACAGATAAAGGCTATGTGAATCCAGTAGTGTTGTCTAAAACATCTTTATCATCTGATGTATCAAAATGTGGCTCAAGCACAGATATTAAAACCAATGAACAAAGAGCACTTGATAATTCTAACCGGCCCAAAAATATCTTTTCAAGAAAAAGAGGATTTCAAGTTAATAGCTGTGAGGAAATACAGAGTACAACCAAGCGACCAGGGCTAATACGATCTTTGCTAGATGACTGTACAGAATCAAATCCTGTACAAAAAAAGGACACACAAGTGAAAACGCCAGTGATAATAAGAACAAATAAGAAATACATAATCAAGACAGCACCTGTGCAAAATCCAAATTTAGATAGGATATTAGGTGAAAATGAGAAAATAGTCAGCGTAAAGTTTCAAAATCGCTCTGAGATTAATAATGATTCAGATCTCCAAAATGAAGTTATGACCATTTCAAACTCCTCAGTACAATCCGATGTTTCAAAATACAAGTATATGGTGGGAATGGATGTAAGAAATGCTGGTAGTGCAAGTAAAACCATATCTTCTGTTGAGGTGCAGAATGAACTGAATAATGATCAAGAGTTTTCTGCAGAGCCACATTTAGTTGCAATTAGTGATGACAAACAAAACAGTAAAATGGATGAAGTGTTGCCTGATGGTAAAAATTTAAACCAAATCTCACCATCGAATATAGTAATTCAAAATAAATTTGATGGGCTTTCTGAAGAAAAGATTGAAAGAAGAAATGAAGACAGTAATGGAATCGCCAATGAAGATAGTAGTGATGAGGAAGTTTTTCAAGAGGCTTGTATTTCATATGAGGAGGCAGTTCACCATCAGCAGCACAAAATGGATGATCATGGAAATTCACTCTTTGTAAATTTACATGCGGATAATTGTGGGAACATAAAGCTTTCTCCAGATGCTGTAAGCAACATTATTCTTAGCGTCACTAAAAATGCCGACTGTCCAGATCAGAATACGTCTATTAGTACTATAGCGTCACCGACTGAAACAATTGTGAGCCCATCTTCATATCACAAGGAAGACTTGGCTGAAATGGAACATGATAATGACAATAGCATCAATATAGTAGCGGGTGACATTGAGAATTCGGCTGTAAATGGAAGTAATAATGAATCTGTGCTTCCAGTATCATTAGATGAAGATGCATTTGCTATGGTTACACAACCGGATGGAAGCATTTTATATGTGATGGCAGAGCCAACAGATGAAGTCACAAAAGCTCAAGTGGATTAATATCAAAGTAAAGAAGAGATTCCCAATTGCAAGTGTGATTCATTTAGAGCCTTATCCCAGAGTGAAACGAATCATTTACTTTTTACTTTAATACAGAGTTCAATCAGAAATCTATCACTTAACATTGAAGATTCCCTTTTTACAATGTGACTGAAAATTTGAAGCTAATTAAGGTAATTATTGTATTTGTGTACGTTCACATGCTAGCAATATCGCCAGCGATGAGGCGACTAACGATTCTACCGATCATAGCATATTTGAATTGAAGTGATTAAATGGAAGCAAGCTTGCTACATGGCCCAGGCAATTTATTTAGATCATGTAGCAGAAAGATAGATTGAGCAACGAAGTGTCATGGCATTTTAAAATTCCATTGATGTCATCCTACTTTCTGACTATCACAAGACTATCGCCAGAGAACTCGTCAAAATCACCTATGTGAACATCCTAATCGCCAGGGTGATGTCGCCTCATTGCTGGAGCTATTTACATCTCTTGCATGTTAGCATAAGTTTAGTTAAGATTTGATGTAGTTAAGACAACATGGGTGTTAATTGCTACAATTGGGTAAGGGCCATAACTCAACCCCGATTTGTTATTATACGTATATACGTCTGTTTTTAGTTTTATTTGTTTTTATGAAAAAAGTTTTAACGGTTTTCTTTCCTTTATGCATGGTGCAAGATTTTGTTTCCTTGTGAAAAAGAATAGACATTCTTCATTGGAATAATCAGTACCTCATAATCAGACATGTGAAGAGAACATGAATTATTTTGTTATGAATAAGCTTGATCAGTGATTTAGAAAATAAAATCGATTACTGTTGAAAGCTGTAACTGTTATTTTTATTGTTATTACAATTTTTTATAGGTAAGTGAAATTGCAAGATTTTGTACAATTTTGATCGTCAGAAATCTTTTGTTAATAAAATTATCACCAAAATATTCGTTTCTTTTAAAATTAAAAAAATACTTCTACACTGTATATAGGTTTAGGACTACAATGGTGATTAATATTCAGAATGCCCGCACTATTTTGGTTATTTTCATTAAACCTAAAATTAATGACTACTATTTCAACTAATTTCATCACAGAATGTAAGTTTGTATTGGGTTCCATTATATAAACATACTGAAATTATATAGATACCTATAGGAACCAGTTATTTTTTGTCTTTGGCAAGACTTTCGCTCTTATCGCAATTGGTGAAAATTTTACGTGAGTGGAGTAGGGAGAATATAACCCAGAGCATCTGAGGTCCCCAAACTGTACGGTCTTCCTAAGATCCACAAACAGGGCCATCCTCTGAGACCGATAGTGTCAAGTATTGGTAGTGTGTCATACAAAGCAGCGAGACTTGCAGCGGACATACTATCCCCATTAGTCGGTCAATCTCCTCACCACATCAAGAATAGCGCCGACTTCGTGAACAAAATCAAGAACCTAGAAGTCCCACCCGGACAGAAGTTAATTTCTTATGACGTGTCTGCACTATTCACCAGCATTCCGGTTGACAAGGCCGTAGAATGCATTAAAAGAAAACTGGAGAACGACGAGACATTGCACAAACGGACCATCCTTAAACCCCCACAGATTCTACAACTCTTGGATTTCTGCCTGAACACCACATATTTCGTGTACAAAGGACAATTTTACAAGCAAACCCACGCAGCGGCCATGGGATCCCCAGTCTCACCCATTGTGGCGAACCTATACATGGAAGAGTTTGAAACCAGAGCTCTCGAAACAGCACCCAACCCACCCCAACTATGGTACCGGTATGTGGATGATACGTTCGTCTTGATGCATGAATACTTTATCGAGGGGTTCACAGAACACATCAACAGCATTGACCCGAACATCAAGTTCACGAATGAGCCAGAAGTGGATTTCAAGATTCCATTCCTTGACACGTGCATCAAAATTAGTGATGACGCCACAACATCGGTCGAGGTATACCGTAAAGCTACCCACACTGATCAATACTTAAATTTTAATTCCAATCACCATCTGGACCACAAGCGATCAGTTGTACGTACCTTGCTCCACCGTGCTGATAACCTAGTGACTACTCCTGAGGACCAGGCCAGAGAGAGAGACCATGTGAAAGCAGTGCTCCAGGATAATGGATATCAACCATGGATCTTCAAATTACCCAAGCCCAAAGAAAAGACGCCCACAGACGTCTCCAAAGAAGCGACGGGGAAGATTCCAGTGTGCCTTCCTTACCTGAGAGGACTCTCCGAAAAACTGAGTAACATTTTCCGGGAACATGGGATCAATACATACCACAAGCCGGTCAACACCATCAAGTCAATGCTACCTTCTCCCAAGGACAAGTCTCCAGACAGTGCCAAATGTGGCATCATCTATGAGGTCAACTGCCCTCAGTGTCAGGAGACGTATGTTGGTGAGACAGGCAGGACCCTGAGCACCAGAGTCAAGGAACACTTAAACCCGAAACGGGTTCCTACAGCAATTGGGGACCATATCAAAGATACAGGACACATGATCAGCCCCAGTGACTTTAAAGTAGTAGCACGCGAGAAAATGGAGCTGCGCAGGAAGATCCGTGAGGCCATCGAAATCCGAGAGCGCCGACCCCGGATGAACCGCGACACCGGCTATGACCTGCCCCCCGTGTACACATCTCTGCTGTCATATGATCGCCAAATCCGTGGTGGTCATGTGACCCAGTGAGAGGATCATTTCATTAGGCCCGACGAAGCTCTTGCGATCAGAGCGGAAGTCTTGCCAAAGACAAAAAATGACTGGTTCCTATAGGTATCTATATAATTTCAGTAACTAATTTCATGTTTTTATCTGCACATTTATATTGAATGATCATATTAAAGGTAACGTAACCAGAATTCGGCAGTGGGAGTGAAAAATATAATGGTGAACGTTCCTTAGAAACGACGTAGATTTGCACTGTAAATTGCATTATAATCTGCCAACAACTGTCCAAGGTTCACATAGATTCTTGATGCCATAAAATAAAATTGATACATATCTTGTAAAATTAGTGCTATGCACTGCTAAATATGCCATCTAATTCGTTGATTTTTTTTATTAGAATTCTTATAAGTCTCTGTTTTCTGGTTTGGGTGGATAGGGATTGCACGTTTGCGATGGGCTGTACTGGGGGAGTTCAATCTAGATTTTCCACCATTACAAGAGTGTGTTACACTTTTAAATGCTATTGATAACACCAGCACCTTACATTCCTCTCTCAGGCACGTTCCGCGTATATAGAGGCCCGTGGTTCTCATCATTGACTGATGTCATGTATGTACGGCACGTTAAGATGAGAACTTTATATGATTTATTTTGTACTAAAAATATTGCAGACAATGGTATTGTGTGTAGTTGTGCATTTTATCCATTGGAGTTGCTTTATTTTGAAGATTCAAAACATTAACATGGGGTCAGAATAATAAAATGTTGAGAGGCCGAATACTGAAACATGCGGGGCTGAAATATGATATGGTTAAAATTGTTTTGTCAATAAGTCATAATGTGATTAGGTATATAATTTGTGTTATATCTAATCTGTGCGTCTTGGTGTCCAATTGACACACACAAGAGGATATTACAGAATTTGTTTGCATTAGACTTCTAGACCATAAATAATTTCAGTATTCATGGTTACGGTACCCTAGTCAAATGATTGCATAAGTTTAAATGAAAGTGATATAATGTCAGGAGTATAACGTATCATATCGATATCATCAACTCATAAAAGGAAACGATTATACACATTAAATATTTTATTTTAATCTTTTAGAGGCAAATGACATATATTTTCTAATAAACATGAAATATAAAATGTATAAATACTACATAACTAAAATCTGTGCACCTAAACTCTAATTTACACTATAAACAAAAATAATGTTAGAAGTAATGTTAAATTGCAAATTTGAAATTATTAAGAATATCATAATCTAACATTGAAACTTATAACTTGATAACTTGTGATTTGATTTTCTATCATGACATAATTCGTGTATCCAAGTTGGCTATGACTAACAAATTCTTTCAAGTTTCAAAAGGCTACAAATAAATAGTTGGGCACTGCATATTTTTAACAGCCTTGAACTCTTTAAATTATCACAAAATATCAGCAGAAATAAATATCACAAATCTATTTGAAATATTCTCTACTCCTTACTGAAGATTTATATATTAGACCCACAAAAGTTACCAATTTCAATGACTTTTAAAGAAAAAAATCCTCAATGTCATTAGCTTCTATATTAAAAAAAGAAATATATTCTAGGTGTATGCAGTTTCAAACTTTTAAAGTTAACATTCATTAGGTAAGTCTATTCAATCTGTCCACTAATTTAAATGCACAACTAATATAATACAAACACTTGCTTATCTTTGGTCTTCGAATTAAAAAAAAATCCTACAATTTACGATGAGCGTAATTAAAATGTTATGTTTTGGCATAATTAAAAGTAATTATTGTAAGACATTTTGATTTCTCCATTATTCCGGTAGTTTATATTCTATTATTCTCCGTAATAAGCACCATTGCAAAATACTTTCCACTGTATATCCATATACTTTTCTAATTTATATATCAATATCCAAGTCAGAATACAGTATTCTTGTGTGTACCTAAGAAGCATTTTAATGTTTGTTTTGGTACAAAGGTAAGCATGTCGTAGCTTTAGCATACCAGGTAAGATGAAATTTGTTCATCTCAATCACACTTGCGTCGCATTTGGAATAATTGTCATATTTGGAATTGAAAAAATCTACTGAACACTTTGTGATGATTATTGTCGATTTGTGGCTCACTCACAATTATATATTTCTTCTAAGAATTTTTAGAAGAGACTCTTCTTGTGTTTCTTCAAAGCTCTGAAACAAAAAATAACACTATATTAATAAATGTCTACTAAAATAACGATAAGTCTTCAGCACTATTATAACAAGAGATTGAGGCACAAAAAGAACTTGCTTGTAAAAGGATATTGAAATCAATACATTCAAACTATTTCAATTTTTCTATCAAAACCTTTCAATAGCCAATCCTCAAGAAAACCCCCGTTTCCTTGTTTATACGGTGATAAAAATGCACGTGTGCTGTTTGACGCATTTTTTCTAAATGCTTAAATACATACGTAGACCGTTTACACGTTTGTTTGGTGATTTCTCTTTGTTAGAGACACAATCTTCGAGATACAATTAAAGCCACAGTTAACTTTTATTAGAAAGACCTCCGAATGTGTTCAGTATGTTATACAATATTGTGCACTGAATGAGTTTGATTCATAACTAGCTGAATACACCATGTTTAAATATCAGTGCATTTGTATGGGCATGTGGCAATGTTTTCACTTTGCGGGTGTGTAATTACGTGATGTGTGACTCGGGGGTTTTCTTGAGAATATCCTTGGAAATAATCTTTTTGACTGATCTAATGGAATAATCAAGCTTTCTCTTTTGAACCCTTATGGAGTCCCAAAATAAGACTTTTTATTGTCGGGCTACACAAAACTCCTACATTATTTAAAATGTCTATGGGTCAAATTCTATTATTATTTCCATATTTCATGAAACATGCCACACATTAAAACATTGGGTCATGTAATAGGCCTCATTTTGAGAACAATATACATCATAAGCATGTGTGTGAAATGGCTGCCTGGCTGTGACTGGCTTACTCTAATGAGCGCCGCCGCTCCTCCTCCTGTGCCTCAAATGCATCACGCTCATGCTCAAAGGCGCGCCTCTTGTCTTCTAGTTCCTTGGCCTGCTGTTCTAGTGACTTCTTCATCTGGTCAGCTCGTCGCTCCAGCTGTAACCAGAAGAGAATTTAACACATGATTTCTCCAAGTATTTGACCATTATATTTGATGTATTGAAAGTCACAATCAACAATAATTATTATCAATGTCAGTACATCAGACCAGTCGAATGAGATTGTTTGGAATGACACCATTTTGCCACAACAAGCTAGCATGGATCATTTGATTCTCTCTGAGGAACCACTGCATTCGGAAAGATAGAAAGACACATTCACCAGGGCACATTCACCGATCATCACCAATTTCCACAGTATTAAACATATAAAATTTTATGAATATAATATTGGGTCTCTACTAATGACATTGTAAGTACTGTGACCAATTACTTTTTTTTACAAAAGAAACCTCATCAGTTCTTTCTTATTCCCTGATACTAATTGACCTCTATTTGGAAAAAAAATGCTAACTCACGTCAGCTTCTGAGTCTTTCAGTTTCTGCATTTTTTCCTTCACTTTCATTTCAAACACCTGCTCCATTTCAGCCTCCATTTTCTTCATCTTGTTCACATGCTCTTTCTTCTCTTCTTCCATTTGGAGCAGAGGATTCCTAGAGAAAAACAGAATGACAGGATTCATTAAAACAATGCAATTTCCCTGCAATATGATTGATGGTAGTGAAATACCTCTTCAACATACCTGAGTGCAAACCTATGGAAAAATATACACACAAGTCTTCACTATTTCTATTAATTTAAACAACTATAATGTCGATTCCACATATCTATATTATCTCTTTTGACACCATAATGTATTTGAAAATTAAATTTAAACTATAATAGGACATTAGTTTCAATACTTTTGATTTCAACAAAATATTGATGATTTAAATAATAACAAAAAAAGCAGACAGTTGGTTATGTTTGCATGATTTATGCTACATGTATGTTGATAACTTGATAGTTAGAGATAAGTATCACATTATAGTAAGTACACAGCTGTAACATCAAGTTCATGGACATCTTTACCCCTGAAATTGAAAGTCAGCTGATTGTTCCGAAGTCATGCATCTAATTCCCCCAAAAGAATATTTGAACAGTAATTACAAACATAAAAGTGTACGAAACAAACATGCAAGAAACAAACGAGACAGTGATGTTTAACAATTTTATACTGAAGAAGGTATCCTCTACTATGAAATTTGCAAGAGTTTTATTTAGAGCGCATTAACGCAAAAAAATAAATAAAAGTACAATATTGCAATTATTTTTACATACAGATTTAAGTTTGACATATGCCTTTAATTTCTTTATTTAGGCATACTTGTTGGGCAAGGTAAATGAAGATTTTGTTGACAGTGTTGCTTACCATACTATGAAACAACTCCCAGCCTTCAAACCCATGTTAAATTCTTTTGGATGTTAGAATTATTTGGATGGATACTGTGTTGAACATAACAATAATAGTTAACTGAAACCCGTAACATTTCTGCAATACCTTTATTTAGATAAAACAACAATCATTGTCAATTTATTATTTATTATTTGTCAATTATCTATATATACTTTATATCAAGACTTATAGTTTGAAAATAGTCCATGAATATTTTGCAGTTTGACAATCTATCAAATTTAACCAAATAGATTGGGAGCCAACATTATAAAGCTAATTAGTTGCTTGTGCACAAGTATATACAGCGCTTCCTGGTATTGCAGATGGAAGGGTTACGACTATATGTTATCAACGAACAACAAATGTCAGGTTTCTTGTTTCAAACAACAAAGTTATTCCCTTTGTTTTTCCAGTGAATCCAATCAATTGTATTAATTTCTATGATTAAAAATTAATTTCCATAACAGTCAACCAATGTTTTGCACAAAGGTACATGGATGTTACCAATATCCCACAATGTTTGACATGCAACAAGGAACCTGATATCAACCTACCTAGATCCTCCGGCAGGCTTCTCACTGCTGAACAACAACATAATATAATCACTTAATTTTAGCATAGAAATACAAAACTATGGTGAAGACCGTCGGTGTGAAAGTTGTCCTCCTTTAGTATTTTGAATGTCTGTTGAAGTAATCATCACATTTGGTAATAATCACAAATTTACAATTTTACTGATCCAAAGCATTTCAGAAATATAGCTAGACAGTCTTGAACTGAATGTTTTTCAAGATGAAACGTGACAAATTTGCATTGTCTTCTTTACACTTCATGTGAAAAGATCTAAATAAATACAAATAATATATTCCTCAACACAGTCAAATTAAAATATAATCAACATTATCTGAGAATCCAAGAATAAATCTGTAATGCTTGATCACATTTTTATACACCAATATTTTGGTTAGAAAAAAAAAAGACTTGTTAAATACAGATGAAAATTCCATTGCTATGTGTTAAGTGTTAATGCTACTAAGACCAATGACCAACTTCTAAAAAGCCTCAAGAAAATACCTACCAACATGAATAAAGCCACTCAATGTTTCAAAATATCTATTTCTAAGCTTTTTTACCAGACTGAAAATTGAACGAAGCACCTTGCTTAACCCCAAATAGCAGAAATGATTTAAGAGCTGTTGAAAATCTACCAGCATTAAGAGCAGTGACTGCAAGAACTTTTCCTTCAGCTTCTACAGGAAAGTCAGAAAGAAAAAGTTCCAATGGCTACCACCATGAACGTCTTCCAGTGAGTTTCATGAACCTATGTACAGCAAGCTGCATCATCACCACAGAGTTGGTTCTCACTTACATTCCTCGGTAGCTGGGAAACACTTCAGCTTCACCAAAGTCCTCACTGTCACTGAGGAGACTCCGTCCATCTGAAGATGATGAATCGGACAATTTTCTGTCCAATGTAGCAGAAAAGCACTTGATAAGTGGGGACTTCTCTGTTCCAGTCAGTGAGTGCCGTGGTACAGAAATCGAACGCCCCAAATGCTTCTTGCGCGTGGCAGGAACTGGACCAGCATTCACACTTTAAGAAAGCTTAGATTTAGTACTACACCTACAATCTCAATCAACTGATATCACTTTACCAAAACACAATTCACTTGTGGACATGGAGAAATAAAACCCTGCAGTGTAGTAATTTTATTTTCCATTTTAGAATGATAGCATTATTAGCCGTAATGAACTTTTTCTTTCATCTTGATGCTTGTTATTCTAAAATAAAAACCATTTCAATGAACTCTACCATGCATCTACAAAATCTTTACTTTCCGAACGATGAAAAAGCATTAAACATTTCATATCTTTTCAAGTATGAAACCAAAGACATCACTACCTCTAAGACCACCTTTCTCATGCAGTTCAAGCTTGAAAATCTAGTTCAAGGAAATGTCCGTCTTAGAGCAAAATTAATTTTGTGCCAAGAGATTTTGTCCAATAAAAATGCTATTACATAGTACAAAACAAAACATTTTAAGATTAAATACTATGACCCATGAGATTCCTTGAAATTATAACTTTTCCAATAATCTCTATAGCACAAATTATGAGCAAGAACCTCCTACAATGGAATAATCATTTACTCCAGACACCTTTGAAAGTAAAAGATTATTGAAATAAGGCATGACAAAAGTGATGATCACCTCAGCCAATACACTGTAGATTTCTAAGGACTATAAAGAGAAAGACCCCAAAAATGACGCAGTACATTTTGCAATTGAAACCATTACACATTAAACCGCACAGTCATGGTTGCTTCACTATATCTAAGCGGTGTATGACGGCGGGTAACTGGTGGCGCATGCACCATACCCAGCACTCGAACACACCAACCCAAAGATGCCGGGTGGTGCTGGTTACCTGCTGTTTTTGTCCCTGCGGTCTGGCACTGGAGGTGGTGGAGGGAACAGACTGTTGTACACAAGACGGGCCTGGCTGTACATGCGTGCAGGGGATGAGTAACCCCCAACACTGACCAACACACGTGTTAGTGACAGATAGCAGTGAGTGCATTAGAGTTTTGTCTATTTGCATATGCTGCTAATGCCATACTTCTCATTTATTATGAGCATTATTGGTGGATGTTAAGGTTTTGACTCTTGCAAAGAATGCACTGACTATAAATCTGATTGAGACAAAGAATTTAGCAATCATATAATGCGCGAGTTGACTTCACAGAATTGTTTAGTTAATTTTAGGACATTAGCTATGAAAAATATGCAAACATACAAGTATAAAATTAGAGATTAGTGTAAAAAGGAAGTTATAAATTATGAGTGTGTTAAATTATGAAAAGTGTTAAATGCTTAATCTAAAGACGTAAACAGGTTAGTATAATAACACATTAAACCACATACACCGATACCCAGTACAAAAATTGAATGAAAAAATGAAACATTTACTATCAATACATTATATATTAATTTTATCATAACAAATTTTAACTACCCCGGTAGTGATTTTAGAATGGATTGCAGAATACAGAAACACACAAACAACACATTAACAAAAATCAATTTTGGAATTAACATTTACAAATCATAACATGTATGACATTGTATGTAATAGATCACATTCTACATTCTTATCAAAGTGACATTCTAGATTTGACCAGCATCTAAATCGAAAGCAGTGGAAATTCAAAGATGCAGGAAAGCCTCATCTCAGATAAATTGCCTTTCATAATACTGGTAAGTATTTAAATTATATAGGATATATTGTAATATTTTGGATAGGAAAAATATCAGACAAAAACTAGAATCAAGTCATGTAAAAGCACAATTTACCTTACAGAAAAGGAATATTAGTGTTCACTTATTCCAAGCAACTAAATTAAGAGGGTAAACATAATTTCATAAGCACTTCAAGACAAAACAATAAGAAAATATCACAACTACAGCAAACAGAGTCAAAATCTAAATCTTAGCATTTATTTGCAAAAGCGTAGAGAAAACTGAAAAGCCGTCCTATGTCAGCTTTATAATATCAATTTCCATGAATATCTGGACAAATCAAATTTGACAGTTACCATTAAATTTATCTCATTACTGTTAATAATTTACTCAGTTAAAAATAATCAAAAATGGTACATTCTACACAAACATGACAAATGAAAACTTCAATATTGCTTCTTTTAAAAATGGTTGTCAAAATGAACCGTTTGTCCAATCATATCACCATAGAAATTCATATCACATACTAAATAAATGTTTCAGTCCTTAAAAGTAAAGAACTTATCAAAACGTAAAAAATTTATGTTGAAAGGCTACTTACTTTCCTCCTGACTTGCTTCCTTTGCTGCTAGTGACTGAGGCAAGTTTATTGTAGCGGTAGTTTTCGTAATGAACGTTGTTTGTGACATCTTTCAGATCCTGCATGTGCGTGCGTATGAGCATGTTTCTCAGAGCAATGAAGTCGTTGTGTTCTAGGTTCTCCACTACAATGGATGACAACAGTGTGTATCAAAGCACTGACAAAATTTCAATGAAAGTTGACACAATCTTTAAACAAAATTCAACCAATAAGTACACAAAAACTACAAATAAGTTCAAACAGGTTACATGTAGATTATATCCTAAATATTAATGGAGGGGCATCTTATAATAGCAGAAATCACTTATGATCCCAATACCTTCAACAACACCCCAAGGGTAGACTCTTCCTCGCACTTTCCTGCCGTTGGAATCAACTACTGTATTGCTGCCCACTACAGCGAAAGGAACCCGATCCTGGAATTTTCAATGTTTAATGTTTCAATGTTTCATTCTAGGATAAAACTAGTCAACACATAAGCGAGAAAAAGTGGCGCAAACAACATATAGGTACTTCATTCTATTTATCAAGATGTTCCTTGCATATTTTATCAGTCATCATTTGTTATACTCAAGTATCAAGAATAAATCAAAGTTGTAAGGACCTTAAGTTTTTTCTGTATTTTTGCCTCCTCATCGTCATCTGGGTCTGGGAACTCATAGATCTTGATCTTGTGCTGAGCAATCTCATTCAAAATCTGGTTAAAAGATGAAACTTTTTCAAAACATTGATTAAATAAATGATATCAAAAGAACCGTGTTTTTCACAATGAGATAATACATTAGTAGAATGAAGGACACTACCCGAAGTTTCCTTTTATATTTCAAATTCCATTTCAATTTACAGATTGAAATTAGTCGATCAAACATGAGACAAAACATTCAAGTTTTAGCTTTTTTTAACAGAAGACAGTTGTAATGATTACAAATGTGAAGTGTGCAGAGTGTCTGAGAGTGGTGAATTAGCAAATTTCTATTAAGCGTGTTGACGTACCGTTTTCTTGAACTCTCTGCACTCGTCGGGGGTCATGGTGTCTGACTTTGCGATGAGTGGGATGATATTGACCTTGTCGTGCAGCCGCTTCATGAACTCCACGTCCAGTGGCTTTAGCCTGATCGTGATAAATGGTTTTATAGAGGTTCACAGAAACACATTCGCACTCGAAGGTAATTGGGTTTTTATTTTCACACGTTTAAACAAAAAATATCAACTAGTAGCAAACCATTTATCTAACTTATCTTATACTTTTGGCCGATTTAAAAGAAATATAATTAATTGTTTGAAAATTAGAACAAATATTATTCTAAGCAATTTCTAATTATAGAAAAAAAAAGCTCAAACAAAAGTATGCCATCCTAAGAAAAAGTTGGGAGAATGATTCACATTCATGTTGCTAATCTTAATGTTTAAATTAATGGTATCAGATGATTAGTACAAAAACTAGATAAACAAAAAATGCAAATAAATGGTATTTTGAATTTGGCAGAATTAACAGATTTTTTTATGCCCTTGGGTAAAATACATTTAGAGAAGTCAGTGTCAGCCCTATCATATGGGGATCACCTAATCCTGTGAAAGATCAGACAAAAATGAAAACAAAGCTTCAAGTGGAAATTATAACCGTTCCTACAACATTGATCACTTATGTTTCATTTCAGGAACAACTTGAGAATGTAAGGTAAATGTGTCACATGTATTGATAAATTATTATGGAAGAGCCATCATAAGATCTTCTGAATGTTGGGGCCTGTGATGCAATGATCGTCAGTAATTCTTACTACATGTACATGTACATGGTCCAAGATTATTTTAGTGACAATATCAAAATATCATTTGCAAAAAACAGCTCATTCTGGGCTCCTATAAACATTACCCCAAACCCTAAGTTTAACTGTGGCTACAATTATACACTACATAGCTTATGTCTTCCTATTCCAATTACTAATCTTCTCAAAGGTTGACAGTTGTGCCCAACAACTCCACAATGAATGAAACCAAAGCACCACTATGAGAATATAGACATTAGAAAACATTTACTCTTCATGAAAAGAATGAAAGAAAGAAAGAAGAAATCAACCATATATTCTTTCTTTCATTATATTAAAATGAGATGTTGCATTATCGTATGGTGTAGTCAGTACATTCTAAAGGTGGTGTTCCCCACCTCCCCCCAAACACGCAATTCCATACCCGTGTCCATTGGGCGCGATGAAGTAGAGACAGCAGTGGACGCGGGTGTCTGCGTTCACCTTCCTGTTGACCCGGGACTCACTGTTGAGGTATTCCTCGTACTTGTGCTCAATGAACTCTGTCACGGGCTGCCAGCTGCAAACACAAGGCAGGTGGTTCACATCTCTGGATCATGGTGCAAGCTCTTCATGAACAAAATTCTTGTGTCTATGGAGGTAGTTGCTATTGTTTAGATGTGAAAATTTAACATACCATAAATAGTAGACTATCAAGGGTGATAATTAACCAAACACTCATCTATTACCGCATACGACAATTCAAGTTCCCACCCATGTGTAACAGCCTTCCCCTCTTTTTCTTAAATGTCTTTCAGAATTATGTAGTAAATGCAATCTCATGTAACGGCCCACCCCCTAGTTTGAGAAAATTTCAATTTAACGCCCCTGGGCGCTTAGATGGTCATACACGCTATATCCAATACTTTAACGTAACAATATACACAAATTGAACATCTTTACATATTACTGTAACACACATCACACATCACACGTACCTAATCAGTTACGCAAGTCACCAAATTTCATACAGAAAGACGCCTCAGTTTATTTCATTACATACCGATCAGATGAGTAATGATCAGTGATGTGTTTACCAAACCCCTCTCACAATAAAGCCGAGCTGCGGCACTGACCAGTTGCTGTTGTCAACGGCATCTCCGAAGCCGGGCGTGTCGACCACGGTGAGCCGCAGCTGCACCCCCCCCTCCTTCAGCACCACCTGGGTCGGCTCCACCTGCAGCAAACACACTGCCAAAATTAGGCATCAGACCAGCGCAAATTCATGTTTGATCAAACCTTAACGGGTAGCAGATTCAGGCCAGCCCGGCTTTTTTCATCCAAGAAATTATCTCTAGATGAGGTTTTAGCATGTCTGATCATGTATATTTATGCGCATGGATCACATAAGAGCTGTTACTTGTGTTCCCAGTTGGACCCCTCTAGCCTGGATCTGCCAGTGAGTCTGGTGCTTATAACTAGCAGCTACAGACAAATGTTATAAGATGATTGGGGAATGAAAAGTGTATTCTAAAACTATGTAAAAATTTTGGAAATGCAGCAGGAAAATGTAGTTTGGGGGTTGTCTTTATTATATCATAATCACATTAGGAATAAGCAAAGAACATATATTGGAAGTCAGGCTCCATGCTTGCTTTGTGAATTACAGGTGAGAAAGCCCATTCACTGCAGCAGCCAAACCATCTATCTATTAAAAGCTTAAAGTGGGTGATCAGTGGCAGCCCCTTGATGTTCAATGGGGAACAATCAGAAGTCATTTAAAGATACCACCACTTTTGCTGTGAATTACACCCTCCTATTTGTACATAATCACCCTAGTATTTGTACATCATACTAGCAGATTGGATTAAAACATGTTTCCTCCCAAAAGATGATTTTTCATTAAATCTATGCATATGCTGATACATTTTCTTTATATTTTCCGTTTAAAATATACTAAAGACATTATTGTATAGCTAAAATCACACCCTACTAGTAAACCATTTGCTTCAACTTGCAAGATGATTATTGTAGGATGTTATCTGGTCTTACAGGTCCAAAGAAACACTTTTGTAAGAAAAGAAGTTATACATATAGCATTTGCAGCCAAACAGCCCTTAAAACTTTAATCTCATTAGACCATTTGTTGTTCAGCCCATTGATGTCTTAACTGTCTGATTTTGGTGCACAGGTCATCAGCATTCAAGACAAACCATGAAATCATATAAGTAAAACATAAATCTACCTTTAAAAGTACAAATACACATAATAAAATCATGCAAATAGCTTACTTTATATATTATATATTAATAAGTAATTATATATGCATATATTGAACTTCATTAAAATCATAATCCTTTTTAACACAGGATATGAAAAATCTTGACAATATCAAAATAAGTCATGTACATGTATAATGGAACCCAGGATAACTGTTCTAAGAACTGCAAGGCAGCCACCACATAGAATTATTGCACCACAGAAGCATCAGTTACATGGTAATTATCAAAAGCCCTTTGATGGCTAATTGTAAGCTGGTTGCAAATGATCTAATTACTGCCCACTGACCACTTGAGTGACCCTGACTAGGGAGAAAGGTGATTGCCTTAAATGGCTTCTGATTGTTTAATTGTTGTCACAACATTTACCTTTACAATATGCTTGCTTCAAAGATAAGATCATATGGGTGTGTGTGTTGATGCAACAGTTACCTCAATTCTATCAAAGGCTTTCTCCATATCTCACAAAGTATGCAGAAGCCACCCTCTCAAATAAATTCAGCAAGCTAGATGCATTCGTCATCAGTTTTGAAAAAGATTTCTTCCATGGCACAGACTACATTTACTGGACTTACTTGGATATTACTTATTTAGGATTACAAAAACATTGCAGCTCTTGGATATACATTTAAAATATTTGGACAATAATTTAAGTGACGAAAAAAAAGAAGAAAAAAACTTTATTACATCCTATTACCCAAGGAACCCTCACTATGGGGGATTCCAGAATTCACCAACCAATGAGTGGCAAAAGGAGAATTGACGAATTTTGCCCTCTCTCTCCAGATGAATTGGATAGATGTCTGACTGAGGTGAGCCACCCTGTTAAATCCCCAGAGCAGGCTGAGCAAAAGCCACCAAGCACACCAGCTGATGGTGATTTGACCCTGTTGAAATCACCACTTACAAGTATGACTGATGGCAAGACTGATGTGCCAGTACCAAAGGGAACTGATGTTGACACTCCACTTAAGACAGCATTTTCCAAGGTAAGCAATTATCTGCATAGTTTACTATGAGCTGTGATTGGATTTGGCATTCATTTAATAATTCACTTAATGGCCAATGACACTTTCACATTTAGATTGGGGGAATTTATCTTCAGCTCATCTTATTAAAAGCATATGATCTGAAATAGATTTGAAACAGTTGAAACTTTGATTATCAGAAAAACACCCCTTCCTCTAACAGAATAAATTAGATCTTCTATTATGATTTATGACAGGAATAAGTAGGATTTTTTATTACTTTCTCACTATTCAAGCACAGTCCGTACCCTACAAAATTTTCATACAGAAAACATTCAAATTGAGAAAATACCAGACATGCAAAATACTTAAAAATTGTTAATTGTTTGAGAGAATCGCAATGAAATTCATGATATAATTCTTGTAGAGGATGGAAACGCCTATCAACGGTCTGGATGAGGTTTCTCCTGCATCTCATGAAGGAGTTCCAGTTGATGAAGGGACAGAGGATGACGCCTCACCGGACCAGGACGACAATGACACCAAGGGTCCTATCAGGAGGACAGTGTTCACCAAGTAAGTGGCAGTCACATTGAAACTGTATCACAAATCAGTCGACATCTATGTACCAATGAATACATTTTAAGATGCATAACAAGTCACGAGACAAGCTACAATATAAACATCTGGATGTGTGCAGAAATTATGATAGAAATAAACATGTTCACAAATTAAAAGTGAAACAATACCAAAGTGCCAAATGAAAGAACATGAAAAATGTTGCTAAAGAGATGTCAATGTCTCCATCATGGATACAAAATTGATGCTCTTCACTTGTCTATTGGAAATAATTAAATCTTACAGAATATTGCTTTGCTAAATTCACAATTAAAGTTTCAAAAGCTATTTTTTTTAAACGGCATGAAGTGGTTATAATCTAATATTACCACTGCTGTCCATTCTGAAGCTGTTTGAAATTGGTTGATATTATTACACTGAAGTTAGCATTAGTTCATTTATAAAAAAGATGTTTCACTCATTCAACTTAAGTTAAGACTAAATAGCCCTCGCTGTGTAGACTGTGGTAGACTGGACAGACAGGCCACACCCTCGTATTGAGGATTAATTAGGACCTGTCGAAATAAATCTAGGATTTGATTGAGCAGTTGTATGCTTCAGACGTCAGCTGTCGGCGCTTGAGTCGCGCTTCATCCAGCAGAGTTTCCTCAGCAAGGAGGAGCGCAAGGACCTCGCCGACAGCCTACAGCTTACTGAGCGCCAGATCATGATCTGGTTCCAGAACCGCAGAGGTCAGTAGCATTGTCAGCAGCATCATTGATTCACGATCTCAACATGTTTAGATAAGTTTTAAACAATTCTCATTTAGAAGGCAATGACGGACTTCCTATTTTGGCTTGTAATAATTATAGTTCCCAGCTTACAGCCAATACAATAGAACCTTTTAATATAATACAATCTATATACAGTTTGTATGAAGACTATCTGTAGATTGCAGTCAAAAACTAAAATTTGTGTCCATGAAAAATGGTCTTATAATGGATGTGGTCTTACACGGGCCTTTTTATTAGAGGGTTACAGAACCATGAAAATCAGACGAATTATCACTTCATTGTCTAAAATCTGAACATTGTGACAACTACAGGTCGATTAAAGAGGAAGGGCGCCCAGGACTCTGCCTACAACCCAACCAAGCTGCATGAGCTGCACCACAGGAGACCTTACCCCTTCCTGTATGGCCTCATGTCCCAGAGTTACCATCACCCCAACATGCACCAGGACATCAGGGACATGTACCCAAACGGCATTCCAGGTAAGTATCGACACTTTTTTAAAGAGAAAACTGTCATGTAGTTTTCCAATGAGTGCATTTGTATGGTCGGTTTGCATGGTTTTGATACCAGAGACAATGCTTGATTGATGGCCCTTTTCTTCCATAACAAATAAATAATTTGGTTCTTATTGGAAACTCGCATCCATTTTAATGTCACTTCCAGATAGCAAGCAAAATTTGAATCTTCATGTCTTAGGGTGTCTTTCTACAATATTTCATGGTACCAATTTATACATCAAATTCAAAACAAAGTAAAAACAAATGAGAAATAAAGACACTGGAGGATAAGTTCTAATATTTCTAACATAGATGGATGAAATCCCTTTTAATTTTTATGGATATGTGTGAATGCTATTAAGAATCATTTTGTGATAAAATATGATCTTTGCAAATTTTTCATCATTGATCCTTCTACAGATCAGGCAGTGGCATCAGCATTAGGAATGCAAGGTCAGGGTGCTAAGCCTCCTGCTCCTAATATTAACATGTTCCAGGCAAATGGAACACCGCAATCATTTGGTATGTCGAGTTGTTAATTTTGTACTTCACTGGATTCAGATTCATTTCAACTTCCAAGTCACTCCTACATTACTGCATTCATTCATAGGCAATGTCACGTAAACATTTTCCTTGCCATACACAACTTTTTTTTACCTTCAATATACATTTCCTTTCATTACCTTGAATCCATTTTTCATAATATCAAGATTCAAGCATTGATATCACTCAGATTTCTTTTTTAAATTATCGAAAACTTAACAGTATTATTCCAAATTATGATGACTGTATAACTTCTAATATCAAGTATTAGGGCTCTACATATTTTTAGCACGATTACATGTATGATAATTATATAAAATATCCACTAACAGTTTTAATTCCATTTTCAGACAATCACAACCCGTCAGCCTTCTACAACAATCAGCCGTACCCGCCCTCTCCGTATTACAACAGCTACAGCCCACAATGGGACCAAGGCATGTCCTCACCGTACGCATACCCTAATCAGTACCCACAACCCCACACCTCAGTAGCAAACCCTGGTTACAACAGCAACAGCAATGCTGACATGACTACCATGCCAAACGATCGACTTCTGGCAAAGACGGATAACATTGGACCTTCTCTAACATGTAATGTGATGGCCAGCTCAGCAACTCCTGCCTCTCCCAGTCCCGGCGCAGCATCGAACAGATTCATTCAAAGTCCACCAAATAACATGACCAGTCCCCCACTTCACAACAGCTCACCACTGAATGCTGGCAGTTCTTCCTCAGCAAACTCATCATTTGGCAACTCACCAGCAAACCGCTCATTTGGAGTCGTCATGATGCCCAACTCCCCGTCTCCAAATGATGCAATGCACCCAATGAACACTGGCAATTCTTATGGGTCCATGATGACTTTCGGTAACTCCAATCAAGCAGCTAATCATAATTTGCCACTAAATAGGCAATATCAACAAATGGCTCCGGCTAATGACTTCAAGAGCATGCCTGGTTACAATGGAATGAGTGAGCACACCTATTAGATATTGTTTATTCATCGATTACCCTTAAAAAAATACTGTTTGGAAGCTTGTGACTTCTAACGTCTATGTGAGAAAAATTTAATGTCTTTTTCTGAATGAAAGAAAGTTACAGGTGTAAAAAATAATCATGATGATGAATAATCGTTTGAAACCTGAACTTTGCATTAAAATTTTAATGTAATTACATTGTGGATACAACGGTGTTTCTAATACCGCTGTTACACTAAATAATTTGATCATGATGAATGTTGTACTCATTTTAATTAATGAGTATTTTACACTTGTAACATTTTATTGAAGGAGAGGGTAAAGAAGTTGTTAATTACAAATTTGGTGGATTGAGACTGCAAATTTTCACCTTTAGTCTGTTACCTAGTCCAACTTTAAATCAAAGTTACAAAGATATTTTCAATAATTGTTTTTCATCATGCACTTGAATATTTTGGTAGCAAAATAAGTCCCAACAGACTATGGATATTAGTTTCATGAATTCATGATAATAGTGCAATTTATATAAGTTTCTAAGCCAAACAGCCAAATGTTCATTTGTTGTTTTAAAAGTGCGACTAAAGAAAGGATGATGACTCACTGATGCTATAGATTCAAAACTTGAAAAATATACGGACTACGGAGTACATCAACAATGCACACTTTTTACAATTGGTATCAAGCGTGCAGCTGAGGACATTGTGATTGAGCTTTCAAAGAAAGATTATCTTATTAAAATTGTTTCACTTATATGTAAGAATCGATTTTGGCTTGTGAAGATTAATGTATGAATTTGTTGTGGTTATTATTATGAAATGTGAGGAAAATGCCATGTAATGTCATATTAATGATAATATCTTATCACTATAAATGCATGTACAAACAAAAATATGCTGATTGTAATAATTATTTATTTCTATTGAGATTGATGAGAAAGTCAAAATAAATATGACAGATGAAACTGCTTTGTTTTTTCTTCATACTAATTTCTTCTTTCGAAAAGGCATGCATAATGTTCCCCAAATTTCTCACAAATTATGGTTCTTTATCATGGCAAGGCGATTAAATGTTCAAGCACACAAGCGACAATTGTTTGCTTTAGAAAGTATGGGAAAAAACTGTAGCTAATTACTATGTATTCGGCAAAACACTATTCTATTCATAAATAACAAGCTACTATTTGAGTCAACAACTATATAGCAAGGATTTACCTTTTCAATAACATTTTTTGTTGAACCTCACATACAAATCGGTGATAAAAAACAAGATAAAAATATCAAGAAAATAATGACCTTTATGCAAAACCTAATCTATGGATAGTCAGGTACAGGTTCATTCTTTAAAAATGTGTCAGATAATGTGCATGCTTGTTTTACATCTGTATTAACATGGGTCTCTAACTTGTAAAAATTATATACATACATTAGTTGGATAAATAAATTATACACGGATTAGAGTGCGACAGGTGTTTAACATCAACAATGCACTGTGATTGTCATAAAAAGAAAAACCTCGTCACCACACTCAAATTATAGTATAAATAATACTAGGGTGACAAGTAGAATTACACCCGATGCCCTGACATATTGGTGGGATGGGACTAGCTAAGGGACGCATACTTACGGCAACTGTCTGTTTGATGCGGTGTGACGGCCCGGGGTATTCACTGCTGTACAGGTCTGTGAGGAACATGGAGTTGATGAGTGTCGACTTGCCGAGGCCAGACTCACCTATAAAGAGAACGCCTTGCATCAATAATATTGAATAGTGACTTATTCTGTGTTTAAATGTACTAGACTTTTTTTTTCAATGCTGTAATGCTACTCAGCTAAATGTTTTACAATTGTCATTTTTCATTACACATACATTCTAATCCTTAGAGCAAATCACATATCTCAGTGAAAATAAATGAACAAAATCTGATGTGTGAATGTACCGCTGGTGAAGCAGGATGTTACACATAATGGTTTCAAGTTGGTTATCACTGTATAGTGTTTAGGACTTGCATATTGAGCTTCTGTACAGGAAAACTATTTTCACTAGCTCTTTACAGATGAAAAGATTAGCAATCTACAATCAAAAATTAGTGAATCAACTGTAATGTTATGCAGTGAAGCAGGTAGTTTGCCTGTTATCACAATTATTGTAACTAATGTAGAGCAGCCTGATGTTTACCATGTGTGAGATTAGATGGCAAATATTTACAGTACCAGTGCAGGCACACACTGGCAGCTGTGTGCATGAGGAAGGATTTCCTGCATGCTCAATACCAACTAACATTAATAATATTAGAGCACTTCTTTTTTTATCTTTGTCAAAAGTTTCACATTTAGTTCTTGGTAGATTATCATTGGCAAGCTCCATGAAATGAAACTATAATTAGAGTATCTGAAGTTAACATGCATTCCACTCATCTATTATTTTAACGAAGTAAAGTAAATGATATTTGTCTTGTAAAAAATGGCAGTAAGCACCAGTAGACATTTATTCTCATTCTGCATTGACAAATGTCTCCATACTTTTTAAAGTAAACAGTAAGAATAAACCATTGAAATAGTGTAAAGAAAACTTCCATAGATAAGAGATGCTGAACACTATCACATTAAAACATTTATACATGAATCATGTAAGAATCAATCACAAGAGGTATTCAGTAAATGATTATTCCAAAACCTAACTGGAAATTAAATTAGAGTCGCTGAGCAGAGTGGCAACATCTGCTTTTTGTAGTCCTGAGTCACAAACCAGATGCTGATAATATCATTGTCAGCTACATTGCAAATTATGGCTTCTTTGGCCATCTTGATTTGGTGTAAATGCACTACAACCGGGCCTACAACAACCTCGATGAAATTGATATTATGGACCAAACATATGATCATACTATAACTGTTTAACTGTATCTATTACCTGCCGAGCACACAACACTACACAAGCAAATGTCTGGTTCACTACATTAAAATCACAGCTTTCAGTATACATTGTATTCATATATATGTTTTCCCCATCCTTGTGATATCACTAATCAGTATTATTACTTGTATGTAGGCAGTAATAATAAATAATATATTTTATTGGATGCATTTACAACTGAGTTTCTTCAACAAACATTTACCACCAAATGGGAATTGGATTACCAAACATACCATTTTAATATATTCTTTCCCTTATCAAGTTTTCCAATGATTTATTACAAAGTCCTATGTAGAAAAAAAAAAAAACTAACTATAGGTTCTATCAACTTCTATGGGGTCTTGAACTTTATATAGAGGTGCTTCATTGTGATTATTAGTGACCAATAACTACATCTACATGCAATAAAAGAAGGAATGGTGATAAAAAGTAAAAGCCTAAGTTTTAACAATCTATGAAACTAACAAATATGATTCTCACATCAAATTTAATGGATAATAGTTGCACTGGACCGGACCATTTGGCAAGTTCATAGGACTACTTTCATTACACAATGCATGTTTTTCATTTTACCATTCTGGAACCTTGGCCATATGCCTCTGGTGAAAATCACAATACAGATGAAGGCAGCCTTTTACAGTAAAACATATGAAAACAGTTAACTAAGAAATTTGCTTCACAAGACTAAGAAGTCATGTATACTTTTTTTCAAATCAAATGAATTTCTTCAATGATAGCTTATTTTGATTATTATTTGTTATAATGTCTGGTGAACTAGAGGGACATTTAATTTGGTTTAAATTGACGTTGAACTGTAATTGTCTTCAAACTTCGCCAGAAGTTGATGTTGTACTACTTGTGAAACACTATTACAAGTTATAGATAAATCATAACATGGTATTTCTAATGGTCTTTGGCATTAGTTCAGAGACATACGTCTAATAAATGTAATTAATACTCAAACTTACGTCACCTATCAAGGCAATAGAAATATCTTGTGCATTTAACCATAGAGTACATTAAAATGTATGTGAATGAAGTGCGAATATCTTACTATGTAAATTTCATCAATCTATTTAACTTCTTTCTAAGCATTCTGGTTTTGCTTATTTATGATAAAGTAATATAGATACATGCATATAATAATGTAACAATACAAATCTGAAAATTCAAAAGATAAATGTAAAACATCAACCCTATTGTTACATATGTATTTATATTAATAGGTTATAAGCTCATGTTTTATGGGACAATAAGTGCTTTTGGGACATTTCAGTGAAGAATGAAGCCATAAAAGCCCCAAAACTTATCATCCTCATAAAGGATGTCACAGCATAATTTATGTTTCAACTTGAAGCTGTGGAAAAAAAAATCTTAATAAAATTTACGATCCACAACACAAGTTGATGCACTAGTTCCAATAAGGTGATTTGAATTGGTTTTACGCACAAATCAAAATTCATTATCTTTAATTAAACTAAACAAATCTTGATTTTTAAACTTTCATTTGCAAAGATGTAAAATATCAAGTTACAATGAGCCTAATGGTAAAATACTTATTAAAGGGGAAAAACCACCAGTAACATTAAGCAAAAATGCAAAACCAAAAGAAGTAAAAATTCCTGGTTAAATTAACACATAAACCTATTCTCTTTCATTTGGAGAAAAGGGTTACATTTCTAAATGAAATCAAGCAGAAAATCTTTGGCAAGGAAATATAGCAAGTTATCAAAAGGAACACTTTTGTGGCTTGTTTTTCTTGATAATAGAGGTGATAAGATTTTACTCTGTGGATAATCACGATTGTATTTTACACAATAGTTCTCCTATGAAAGATCTACTACTTTCCGAGCAAATGTTTACACTTACAATGTGATAATCATCATAACGTGTGAAATTATCGATTATTATATATTGTATATTGCACACTACAATTGGCATGTGAAGAATGCTGTTTGTAATCTATATGAGTAACTTGCAAAATACATTTATCATAACTTATGCAAGTAATCAAAACTAATTTAGATAATTTATAAAGAAATTATTAAAATGCATTTTACAAGAAATAATATACTATAATGAGTAGTAAAATATACATATATCAATCACACAAATCATTTTCATAATTGAATGATAATATCAATAAAATATAAATGCTTAGTATAACGACACAAATAAGACATATCATTAATTTTATGTTCTTTTTGCATGTTAGGCATTTACAGCTCCAAGTGTAAAAGTTTGAAATTAAGAAAATGACAATGAAAGGTGAATGTCAAGCCAAATTAATTCTGAATGGGTGATTCCAAAATGATATAGTAATCATCATGATTATATCTAGTTATATGGTACAAATAAAATTCTTAAAAGTGAATGTTTCTTTATAAGGGCATAAAAGAAAGTTTATTGAATTCGTAGTAATTTTATATGCTCTATTATTTTATGGCTAAAAAAGTTTCATACCGGTAGTTTATTTTTATGCATTATTCAGCAAAATGTTAGAACTGGGTGTGGTGGGGTGCAAATGGTATGATTTAAAATGTAAAACGATGCCTACGTAGCTTTGTACATGTATACAGTAAAATATGTCAAATTTAAAGTTTGTGCAACAGTATGTATGTAGGTATGAAAAACTTACCAAAACAAACTCAGTATGGACAATGCATTGGACATTCAACTATAGATGACATATAATCAATAGAAAAAAAAACATAATTGAAGTTCAATAAAATGAGACCATTAATTGCGGAAATGTATATCCATGTACATTGTACATATATTCTTAATACAAATTATGCTACATTAAACAGATAACATTTCCAAAACACCAATTATGAATGTTAACAAACAAGCAGATGCCACTCACCAACCACCATTAGGGTGAACTCAAAACCCTTCTTCACGGATTTTCGATACACCTGATTGGGAAGGTTTGCAAAGCCGACGTAGCCATCGGTTTCTTTGTGTGGCTTCTCATGCTGAGACTGGTGATATGAAGTGATACTGCTGGTGGATGACTGCTGCAAAAGTATAGAACATCATAATCATTAAAGTCAGAAATTCAATTAAAATAATCACCCCTTTTATTACCCTACGTTAGACACTGGTTTGACAAGTCCCTTATTTTTCAGCGCCTTCTATTTGGTGTTGCTGTAGGGGGTGTTCCCAAATCCACAAGGCAGATAGAAAACATTGACATTGTATATATTGTACGTTGTAATTTTGAATAATAAATGTTTTGACTGTCATGAAATACCATCATTTTATTGGTTTAAGAAGCAAGTGGAATGTTTCGTCACATAAAAATAAAGACATTGAAAATATCATTGAACTATTGTTACCAGAATGAACAGAACTGAAAAATTACAAAATCCTGTAAAGTCACGAAATGAGACAACTAATGAATATTCTTTGCTTTGATTAAATCATAATGTTATAAAAGTAATCATGAATCATATCAACAATTTACAGGAATACTTTACATCTTTAACAGTATCCATTTTCGAAGCTCTTACTACAAATTGTATATTTTTTGTAAACTAGATTTCATTATTCACATTACTAATGCATTGTTTGAACATATGTTAGTTCATAGCATTTACTTGAAACAACACTACATATCATATAAATTCTATCCTCATAAATGCCACATATCAACAGTAATGCTTAATACTGTCTGAGTGAATATACTCACGATCAATATAGACACATCAAACTGGGTCATTCCATTAATCGCAAACACAATCACTGATAGCCTAAGCAGATAAGTTACTTATTTTGCTATACGATAGTATGATATATGTAATTTGAAAAAAAGCTAATTGTGATGGATATGCAAAACATACTGTGAGTAAAAAGACTAATGGTTTCAAATACAGGACTTGAACTAGTAACAGACCACGGTTCTTTTTTAGCCAAATGTATTACGGATGATGCTGCCAAACATGGAAATTCTGATATAAAACGTTTTGTATTCTTTCAAATTGGTATCTTTGATCTGTTCACTCTTGATATTCAAATATAAATGGAAGACAATTGATCATTAGGATTACAACATTTGAATTCATAACCGATGTTTCAACTTTTAATAAGGAAATAAAGAAAAATGCATTACACAAGGTGGTTGGTCATCATCTTCTCTTTCGAAATTATCATAGTCCGAGTCGGCTCGTTCAAAGGCAAATGTTCCCAGGGAACTCATGATGTCACTGTATTCATATGACATTCTGCTTCTTTTTTCAATTAATAGGTTATAATACTCCACAATACAGCTTACATTACAATAGTGAATACTCCATTAATAAATTTCTGTTGTTATTATATATACATCTTACTTGAATGTACAGTTAACTTGGTTACCCTGATCTCAAACACATTACAAAATTACTGAAAATTTTGAGGAATATCCAATTAATGATTGATAATTATCATGGCCTATATACCAGTAGTATTCATCACATTTATCTCTTCCTATATATCCTTGAACAATATTTATCAAAAGAAGAAAAGAATTTTTTCCCTATGAATTTTCATAAGTTTACGTTTTTTTTAAACTGTTTTTTGTAACAAAATATCCCTATTTCTCCACAATATTTATAACAAAAATTGCCTGCTGGAACTTACACAATCTGTACAAAGAAGTGGAATCCTTACGTGAAATTATTGTTATCAGGATTCTACTCAAGAAAGCTGATTGTATGGACTAGAAGTGGAAATCAAAACAAGTCTAAGTTCGATAGTGAACTCAATAATGCCTCAAAGAATGCATAGATTTTTGTTGTCAATTAGATTTGGCAAATCTATCATCATCGTTATCGAATTCTGTCCATTTCGGAGTTTCAATGTAAATCTAAAATACCAACATGTATACATTAGTGAATATGTATTGTGTCCGAGTCACAAGTGATATTTTATCCTAGCTTAGTACTTAAAACAGGTTTCCTACATGAACTACTAATAATCCAGATTTCAGTCTGTAGCTTATGAATTGAAAATGTTGTCACATGATAAATGTCAATATAAACTTAGAAAAGGTCTTCCTCATAATTCAAAAACCTTCTATAAGTGGTTTGGTTGCATTCTTTTTAACTTCATTAATAATCCTTTGTATTGCAGTGTTGCTGCAATAATGATTGAATACATCTACTACAATGTAGATGCACAAATGATGTGTAATTAATAGGTTTTAGCCATATGTGGTCCTTACTTCTCAATCTAATTACCATAATTGATATGATATCCACCTAATCACTTTGCATCTAAGACTTGCTGGTGATGTATTATTATCAACATACCATGTAGATTAGAATTAGAAAATAAGAAATGTTTCAGTGCCATATTTTTTAAAATTGCAATAATAATGTGGCAACAAAAAGAATATAAAATAAAATGAAAAGTCAAAGCGTGATCTTTGTCTATGGTATCATAAAGATAAAAATTGATAACTACTTAATATGTCAATTGGCCTAAAGCAAAATTTTATGCATGTAAGATGAGATGTATGAAAAAGTATTACCATGTACACAAAACAGTTCTAATCAATGTATATTAGCAACCATAAAGGAAGATGATCTCTTTTTAAAGGTGATGGAAGTTGATAGAATAGCCCATATTCAATCGAAAGTATGATGTCATAATCCTACTTACCCACCTAGGTACCCGAAGAAAAACCTGTTAATGTTACCAAAGTACTCGTTTTAAAAACTAAATATCTTTTTTAAATATATGGAACAATTGTAAACCTTTCAACAAAAGCAATGATGACAATTAAGAGAACAAGAAAGCTAATTAATGCTAATCTTATTTAATACTAGTACATGAATAAATGTCATTGAAAATGCCCACAAGACAGTTTTCTCTGATAAAATTACACATATTGGAAAATCTAAAGCAATTATGTCTAATACAACAATGATCTAACTATCATCATAATATGATCAATATTGAAGATCCAGGATCTTTCATACCCATTGAAAACAAATACCCATATGGGCATGATCACTGTCCTATTTTCCCAAAGTGAATATCACATTACACCAAAGCATCAAATTATGTTGAACTTTGAACCAGACACTGACCTGTAAAACTCGTTCCTTGTCCAGTTCCTTTTCCTTGGACGCTCTGTTATCGTCGCGGCTCACGCGGTCGTATTTCCTGGCCGTGTCACCGCCGCCTGGTGTGGTGCCCCCCATCAGAAACGCCTCGCGCTGCTGGCGTCGATCTGATAGCTACAAATATACATGATCTGTGCGTAACCCAGCCAGAAACATCAATATCAAGCCTACAACCTGACTCAACCATTATTTGGGGAGGGGAGATTCTGGAGACTTACCCGTTATATTTGTTTTTAACTTATTATTACACCAGGCCAGGTTTAGACTACATAACATATAACGCACTCCCTCAGGTGGAACTTAAAACCATGAACCCCAATCTCATAGCAATTGAAAGTACTTGTTGTCAAACCATGAAGACTTGGGGATAAGTTCAAAATTGTTATACCTCAACCTAAATAAATTTAAAGCTATTTAAAACACATGGTAAATGTTATAACAAAATAACAGGTTGAACTTCGGTACCTAAAAACTGCAAAACTGATGCAAAACTACATACAAAATGTTTAGAGCTAAACTAAAATTGAGACAGGAATCAGCATATGCTACAGTAAAATCAAAAACAAAAATGTTATTTTTTGTAACGTAATAAAATAGTAATTACTCTTTTGCACTAAATGGTGATGACCCATGAGTTTTGATCCACCAATCCCAAAGGCACACTAAATTAACACTAATTATATGATGCTTATTTAGATCTGATGATAGTTTGTAATGACTACATGACCCCAATTGTCTGTTTATTGATTTTGAATAATGAACAAAATAATAAACAATGATTCTCTTATGAGAAATGAAAATTACACTGGTTGCCCTAAAGGGGCTACTATTTATAATGGCCTAGGGCGAGTGGGGGTAAAACAAAATGAAAACAAAATTTTAGACCCCCCCCAAACACACACACAACCTTACTACCAATATTCTGGGGCTGCCCATAAGTAGTTTCCTATATACCCCAATATATCCTCGAAAACTATTATTCTATTATACAAAGTTACACACACAGAATTTTTTTCAATTTTATGATATAATAATTAATACCGTAACAAACGCTTTTGATTGAACTGAATGCATGATTGGTATATTTCAAAACGTATATCCTTCTTTTAAATGCACTTTGATTCAGGTAATATCCAACTTTGTCAGCACAAGGTTCTACAAGCTATATAAAGTGTTATTTCAATTGTCTCTGTAAAACGCAACAATTTCATGTTCGAAATAGCAGCAAACAAGATGATGCTGTGAATAATACAAAAGATCTATAGGAACATATCCATGGGGATTTGCAGAAAGAGAAAACAGACCAAATGGCCACTTTTATCATGGTCTCATTGCTTTACAACATGTTAGGCTTATCCTAAAATACACTCGGTTCTGGATATGCTGCTTAGCAAGTTTGAAGCATAACAACAGTTCTAGTTCAATTTAAAATGGCACTAAATAATCTTTATCTTTAAATTCATCTGTTCTAATTTCCATAACTACTAGCAATGTTGTAAGCTGCTTTTCAGAATGTTTCTATTTAGCCACTTCCTATTGGCTGTATTGATATTGACTGTATCATTTACTTTTTGAACAATAAGTAGCTTGGGGCCCGGGCTCGGGGTAATAATTACCAGAAAGCTGACTTTGACGCTTTACTCTTATACTGGACCTATTGAATGATCTTAGCATTCACTAATGAAATTAAAAACATAGATGTCTTAAAAGTCAAAATGAGTTCATGCTTGTGTAAAATGCTACCCATTGGATAGCCGCTCATTTGTAATGGCCTTACTTTATACAGAACCTCCATCTGTAAGATTTAGTGCCTTGGTGCCAGAAGTACCTTGCATTTTTCGCATGGAATAATTGGTAAACAGGTGATATTATTCAGTAAAACGTCAGATAAAATTAGATAAACACTGTTTAACTTATTGAGTCACCACAATATAAGAAACGTCTCCCAAGATGCAGCAAATAAGTTGTAACTGTTACGCGTTGCTGAGCACTTGGATAAATTCATCTTGCCAAAGTAAGTGCATCTTGTCTATTTCATAAGTGAACGAATTATAATATCCGTGCCAAAATCAAGGAAACATTTTTCATTACCAAATTAAAGATATAGAATATCATTATTAAAATTTATTCTTTTTTTTTATAAACAATACAGGTATTCATATTTATCTCAAGGTCTGAAAGACAATCTCATAAATGAAAGGATATTTCACTAAATAATTTCCAAATAAATATTTCTTCGTATTTACGTGTGATAGTTACTGATATATGCGCTAGGTAACTTGGGTCGTCTATGTTGAAACTTGACATCCATGGTTGCTCTTTGACACTACTTTAATAGATGTAACTGTTTTTCTGAGAGATTACAATAGATCACAATCTCTGCAAGAATCGAAATCTGATAAAGGATGTGTTTTAAAACTAAATTTTAGTAAATGCAAGTCAACATTACATTTATGTCAAAGTGCTCTGATAGTTTAGTTATCTCTCAAGACAATAATAATTTTATATCCTCAGGCAAATTGGGAATTCTTTGTCTTTTCTTTTAATAACCATAGCCACAGCCATAAATCTTATTTGATAATAGATCTAACTTGCTATTATGTCTATCATGAAAGGGTATGCTATTCCTGTGTCTATGTAGGCATAGGGCTATATCCCTAATGCTAGAAAGTACTTATTTTCACTATGCATGAATAAGGGTTCAAGAAAATACCTCTATGATGACTATTTGTTAAGGTCATGGATATAAATTAGCTTTTCTACAAAATGAACACTTGATTTATTTTAGGGTCAGTTTACCCATTTTATTTCAAATGATGTTATAATTATAATTATGTGAAAAAAGTAATCTAAGTATGAAAATGTTCACACCAACTATTGAATATAAATTGATGATAAAATAATCACAACATGTCTTCAAAATTCAACCAAAATGTGTTGCTGTTTTTTTAATCTTGTTGGGAACAATTTTTTCACAAATAAAATTCCAAGCAATAGATGTAATGTAAGGCACTGTTTGAAGAAAATTTGAAAGCCAGTTTTCATTTGATATTAATTAAATAGATGAAAACTAATACTATTCACTATTGATGCTTGATAATTTGACTACAATTAACTTTTTTCTTTTTCGTCAGATCAGATTTCTTTTTACTGGCACATGGATCTACGCATCATGTCAAGTCAAATAATAACAATGTTAATCAATGAAACCATCTTTCCATGATGCCATTACACTTTCACCAACTTTTTAGGATTTTTTAAATCTAATAAGTCACCCTAGTATTAAATAAAGCTTGGTATTTGATAAGATGAAGGTCTATATGTCCTTAACGGCATATTCTCTTACTTTTGTTTAAAATCAAGTGCAATGTTTCATGCAAGTAGAAAGTAGAAGAATGACAACGTCAGAGAACTTACAATGGAGTCTATTATTTGGTATTTGTATAACCTGTGGCATTATTGCATAAAAGTAATCTTACATTATCAAACAACATGGTAAGTTTATTGGCACAAAAGCGCTTGCAAAAATTTTCTGATCTGCAACACTACATTGTACTGTGATGAAATCTACAAAACAAAGATTCTTTCTGACAAATCTATTAAATTAAAAAAGGATAATTAGGAAGCTCAAAAACACATTACAGGTCTAACATTTGAATTGCCTATCAATGTAGAAGCAGACATAAAACTTTAAAGTTTAATTATGAAATTATGTATAAATCCAATAGGATACCGTAAGAATGCTGTGCGTTTTCTCTCAAATACCTTTAAATACCTTGACTCATTTAATTTGTAATTAGATATTACCAGGAATAAATAATCACTCATTTATTCCTGATATTACTTACAATTGAAGAGTAAGTCTTCAAAGACGAATTATTATTTCCATCTCCTGCTCCATTAGAACCTGAAGAAAGAGTGCTGCTTTTCATCTTGAGTCGCTCAGACAGAGGAACATATTTTGAAAGGAAGGATCCTGATCTTTCTACTGATGGACCTGAACCAGATGATCCAGATGATCCAATACTGTCTGTACGAGAAAGGGTGATTGTAGAAGCAGATATTGATGAGCTACGCTGCGGAGTAGCTTTATCCTTACTTGCTAACATGGGTGAGGCTCCTTGACTATCCATATGTACCTTATCCAGCTGTGAGGTACTAGCTGAGTATCCTGAGCGCTTTATTTCTCCATCCGTGCTATAGTTACGCTCTCTACGAGCCCCAAAGCTAGGTGTTCGGTAGCTTGACATCATAAAGTGTGTTTAGCCCATTGATATCACAAATTTTACACACAGATGTTCTAAAGCCTCACTGCCTATCTATGTTGCTGCATCGACTTTATAACCTCTTCTGGCCAAGAATAACATAGCCTAATTTGGGAGTATGATGCTGTAGGTGGTAGGCTTTAATATTTTAAAGCATTTTGTGTCTCTGTGCAAATGGGAGCTTAGTCATTGATGGTTAGCCATGCTTGGACACTTTCAATCTTTGTCATTCGATAAACAGTCTGATCAGGTTAGAAAACCACTTATCATTAATGACTTGTGAAGGACGCTTGAAGATGCTTTTATTGGCGGTAAATATGTATTTTACGCAGCTTCAACATAGCTTGACATGTTTCTTATGGATACAAAGTGATGCAATTTCAGTAAGGATATGTCTACATTCTTAATTTAATATCTTTAAAAGTAAACAAATAAAAATAGCTTTACAAGTATATAAATGAAAGAATATGTATATTTTAAAATTTTGATTTAGCGTTCAGAGTTCTTTCCTAAAATTCTTGTTAATCAAGTTAGATTTATCGAAATATACAATGTTCTTAAATCATTATCAAATCTTAACATACCATATATGCAAACAGTTCAATAAACTTTAAAAAAAACAAAAAACAAAACAAAAAAACAAACAAACAATATATATAAAAAACAAGTGTTAGGAATAGTAATGAAGAAGACAAAGGATATCTTATTTGAAAGTACAGTTGAAACTTATTATCTCTAAGCTGTAGAAAAGTAAAATGGCCGTAATAGCGAATCTTTGAGATAACCAACTAACATATACTCATAATGTTGCTAAAGCGAATTGAAACTAACTTTAAGATACCAGAAAATAATAGATATATGCAATATAGAGACAACACAGTTTTACTGTGCTAGGAAATTTGGGATTTGGAAACAAAAATACAAAATGATTTACTCACAGCTGCTTTTTTCCAGATAAGGATACGGCAAGATATGAAAAAGAGAAGTACAAGTGAGTTTAAAGGACTTTTTTTCATAAAAAAGTTATAATTGCTATATACATGTAAATTATATACCGTATATGACCATCCAAGTGCCCTCCTTCGTGTAAAAGCCCTCTCCCCTCTTTTTCTTAAATGTCTTTTAGAATTATGTAGTAGCTGCACTCTCGTGTAACAGCACCCCCCCCCCCCCAAACACACACAGTTTGAGAAAATTTCAATTTAACGGCCCTGGGCGCTTGGATGGTCGTATATGGGTATATTTAGAATTTGAGATTAATCATTACTACAATGTATTTAGTAATCATGTGTACTATACACAAAAAAATGAAAAATTGCTATCGATACTATTATTGTTGAATAATGTAAAAATAAATAGCATGATATATATACCAGTAGATAGTTATCAATTTTCACTTAAATTTTTTCTTAACAAAATAATTTAACTAGCAAATTCATATTTAACAATACATTTCTATCCTTTTTGTACAGTATGAAGTTTATGAACTGCTTAAGCTATTTTAATCAATTTACATTTGTGAACAGGCATGAATTTTCAAAAAATGGTTATCACACAGAATTTGTCCATACTGAGTAGAAACAAGGGCCCCTAGGATAATAATTCAAGCAGCCGAGTATACATAATTGGTCAGGCTCAAAATTGGCACTGGCAAACTGGCAATTTACCCGAGTGGATTCCCTCTTCCCAATGTAGAATTCAGGTGGTAGCGAAAGGTTGCTGGATGGATTTTGCACCAAAACTTGTATGGCTTGAAAAATTGATGCCAGAATAATGCAATCTGCCAGATTTACTTGTTATGATTTTGTATTGCTCATAGAATTTGTTATAGATTATTTAGGACACTTTCCTAGACATCCACTATGTAGCACTGTCATTCAGATCAACACAGCCTTTATCAACCAAAGTCATTCTTCAATTCCCAGATGCGCGGGACGTGTTGCGTAGTAGAATTAATCAATACCAAACAGTCCATTGACTACTTCCGGTCGTTCCGCATCATTGTAGACTAACACGACTTTAAATATTCTAAGGTAATTTTCACGTATCGCTTATCCTGTCATTCATATAAAGTACTTTCCTAATAGAATTTTGAGTAAGGATTATGAATCTGTAATCGGATTTTAGTTAGCATTGAAATTGACGAAGATAAGGGAAAAATACTGGTTTTCATAAAAAAAATGCAGACGACCTGTGTAGGTTGTGAATGATACAAACGTGTGAACTTCACTATTATGAAGAATGCATGCATCAAATAGCAATCCTAATAGGATTTGAATGAGGATTATGAATATGTAATCGGATTCTAGATAGCATAAAAATTGACAAAGTTATGGGCAAAAGCCGGTCTTGGTCAAATTTGCAGACAGCCAGTGATTGGAGCAAAGTTGAGAACTTCACTATTATGAAGAATGCATGCCTCAAATAGATGTACAGCATTTACTTAATTTTCCGACGTCTATCAGTGTACATGTAACAGCCATCAATGTTGTGTAATATACACATTTTTAATGATATAGCATTAAATGCGATTTTAAATGGCCCTATAACATATACTGGAAGTACCCATGGACTTTTGTGTCTCAAAAGAAAATAAAACAAGGCAGTACCCAACTTTTCTTTAACTAGAAAGTGAAAATTAGTGACATACATTTCCTTTGAAGAGTTCACAATGTCCAAGACATAATTTTGGTTTAAGAGGTAACAATTTGACTGGACCCTTTGACACACTAAAAAGTTAATCCATTAATCCATTTCTGAGGCGAACATGTCACTGTTACGATATAGAAACCACAGTAAATGGCTCTCTGGAAATTCACAAACATTTTTAGCATTTCCACGAATGATATATTTTAGTGCAACAGGGTCCTCAGACAACCCAGGTTATTTCAGCATCGTAAGCTAGGTTTAAGTGAGAACTTCACTATCATCACTCGATAAATTTTCGTTGATCCACGGACATTAGATCTAGATGGTGTGCGTACCATTACATCACCAAGACCAGATTCAAAGAGCCAGTGTTCCAGTTATGGGCACATCTTACGTAGGGTTGATTATTATTACATATATATCGGCGGGAACGCATACCGTTTGGCGTAAAACAGGACATAGTCAGATATAACAGGAGATTAATTGGCTATATGTTTATCTAATGAAGCAATAATTTTTTAATATACATTTTGCCATGAACATTAGTAACTATATAATTCAGACAAAATGTTTATGGTGTTTGCAATCAGGGAACGGTAGTCACAACGGCACCTCATGACCTGCCCATAAATAGAGCCATGTTTTAAGCGTCAAACATAAACAGGTGGAAACAATCACCAAAACAAAAATAACAAATTATATAGTACTTAACCTACAAAGCTAGTACTCTAGTATTGTGAAATGATAAAGCATTTATTATGTTTTGATAATCTGGTAAAATATTCCATATTGATATAATTCTATTGTTTAATAACAAAATTACATAAGAATCACGATCACGTCGTAAACTGCACATAATTGCAACACCTGCTATACCTTCAATAGACTGCTACAACGGAACCATCTAAACTTCAGATTTATTTTCTAATTCTATACATCTAGATGTCTCAATACATAAATGTATTGGTAGCGCTGCAAAAAGTCACAGCTTCCACTTACTTAACCATACCAATACGGCTTAACAATTACATAGACATTCTATTCCATTGAGCCTGTGTGGTGAAACCTAGCAAGGACTTAGCCATTAGGAGTGGTTACCACTTATACCACTTACTATATTCTCCTCAGGGAGTTTTAAAAAAGACCATACAAGTTTGACAATCGATCTGGTGGGTCAAAGGTGGAGTCGCAAGATTCTTCTAATGCTGTTGGTGCTTTACATTGAAAAACGTGTACCATTATCTACCGTGGACCTGGGGATGGGGCTCAGGGATGGGGGTAGTGGTTGAAAATGATAAATGAGTTGAGTCACAAATCAAGCGGAAGTCGGTATTTTATGGTCTAATTTCTACACGACTGAGCCCAGCATGAGACCAAAAGTGCCAACAAATTATTAAAATCATTACTTATAATTTATAAATAGCGCTATTTGTTTTCTTTGGTTTTTAGTTTTCAGTAAAAAGCAAATAATATACTTACACATTTTTTGTGTATTGTTCTGTCACCAAATTATCGTTAATGCGCATGCGTCTCTTTTTGATAGTTATCAGTAATCAACGCAACATTATCGTACAAAACATCATAGCGTTTGCGTTTTTGACTCACAGCTTATTTACTGGGAACTATCTAAAGTGGAGACTGCAAGTGCTCTATCAAAAATTGTAAAAGATAATCTAACTACAAAACACCAAATTATTTATCAATGTCATCTATTTAATAAGATAAGTTCATAAATATGTTTGAAAACTACTTTTTTATATTAGTTTAGCGCATAAAAAATTATCATTATCTAGAATGATTTTGAAAGTAGTTCGCCTACACATTGAGATTAATTACTTTAATAACAACAACCAATTTTCTTGACATGTTTTTCAGTAACATGTACTTTTCTTTAAAACTTTCACCGTAGAGTCCATAGCAATCAACATTAAGCTATATTTGAAAGAGCACTGGAGATTATTGCAAGGACAGTCGGTTTATTTGTGTGTCACTACTGAAAATTCCCGGTGAAAACGTTTATTATGTAGCGATAATAGAGCATAAGAAGAAAAGAAAGCTATTTACAAAGCCTGACAGGTGTCAATATTTTTATTCAGAATCAGATGATGCCGTTGCTTAACCGTTTTAAAATACAACGATGTGTAAGTTGTTATACAAGATTCAATACCTACACCACAGCACGAGGCAAGCGTGTCATGCCACGTAAAGAACAGTCTGAGAAAAAGCAGGTTTGTATCGATGTCTATGTACGACGATATATCCGTAATATATAGAGGACGTGCTTTAGTTATTGGCAGCGCTTTAGTTATTGGCACATCCAACGTAGGGTTGATTATTACGTATGTCTCCACGGGAACGCACACGTTTGACGTGAAACAGAACGTAGGCACTGAAGACCATGTTCGGGATACTTGTTATGTTAATTTGTAATGTAATTATTCATTTTAACAGATATATTTGCGCGTAAACGTAAGTATATATAATTCAGTTAAAACGTGTAGTGGCTCCATAACCTGGAGACATTTTTAAATCAACGTCTTGATTATATTGGCTGTTTCTGTAACTTTACCTACCGTTAACAACAGATTTTGTTTACCAACATATACGCAAGTCATTTTATAGTGTGTGAATAAGATTATCAAGTTGCTTTCATCAGGGCATTAATGTGTGAAAACACACGGTTTGTCAACTGCCAATAACTGAAGCAATATCTTTTATGTCGAACGTTAACAGGTAGAAATGATCATCAAAACATTTTTTTAAAATCATAATACTTCCTGGACAAAGTTTTGATTATTGATGGATGATAGAGTATGGGTTATATTTTAATTATCTGTTAAAATATCTTATATATGTTTGTTATTTATGAAAGAAATTGTATGCAAAGTACGGCAACGCCTAAAACTGCCAATAACTAAAGCACGTGGTCTATGGATAAGGCAATGCATTTTGAAGTGACCGCTTATGACTTCAAACATGTTAATCATAAAATATTTTAAGAATCTATTGACTTTGAATTCCTGTAGTGTCCTATGGTCAATTTTATGATTGACGCTTCAATCTTGTGCTCAAATGCTACAGTACACTGTAATACACCAGTAAACCCATTGGGCGCATTACCAAGTAATTTGCAATACTTTTTTTAAGTGCCTAAAGTATTGCAAAGTGTTTCAATTCTTGTTTTAAAATATTGCAGTGCATTATACTTTGCAATACTTTTTAATTTTCGAAGGGATTCTAGTGTACCATGTGGTTTCATATCGATTCAGTTGTGATAATTTGAAGGTTGTGACAGGATCTGACATAAGGACTGATAAGGCAGTAGACATCAGGTCTAATTAGTTTTAAATCACGTAACCCGGCTCAAAATCAGGAAGCCTGCTACTCACATGATTGTTAGACAATTAACTTATTTTCTAAATAATAGATTACAAGTTGTACAAAATAAAGAAGTTACAAATTTGTACATAATGCACCATTCAAAACCAGGTAGACTGCAGGTCTACCTATTGGCAAAAGCTGATAGATGTGGATGCCAGCACCTCGACATACGTTAGTAGGTCGTCACACTCTCGTGTTAGTGAGGTAATGATCTGCAGATGTATGTCGATGTGGTGACGCGGTATCTACATGTGGAAGCCCGTGAAAGATAGTGCAGAGCTTATGCCAAACCTTGATTGTGCTTGTTTTCCCGATAGAAGATAAGATAAAGATACACAATGTATAGCTTTTTTAATATTTAAAAAATAAATCTTTATAAAGTGTCTGATCCAATTTCTTGAATAATGTATCATGCATTTTCTCAAATAGATCTACCTACTTATATATGTACTGCAAAAGTATAGTGATACTTAATATTCTATTATAAAGTATTGCAATACTTTAAAAAAAATAGAACTACTAAATGATCAATTATTAATCCTAGAAAAAATGCAATACTTAATTGAAGGCAAAAGTATTTCAGTACTTTTTTGCGCCCATCCTTGGTATATGCTGGGACATCCATGGGAGGGGGCTTTCAAAATGTATTAAAATATGTTAACTTTAATTATGTACACAGGCAAAGAAGTTTGTTGACTTCCGTGTGGTGAAAGTGACTGGTGGCAAAGGAGGTGATGGCTGTATGTCTTTTCTCTCTCTACCATTTAATGAATGGGCAGGTCCTGATGGTGGAAATGGAGGAAATGGTGGACATGTGGTTTTTAAAGGTGCTTTTTTGCAATTGATTTCATCTATATATTATTATGATACTTCATTGTGCAAGAAGCATCCATGAATGTATTGAAGTGTTAAGCCCTTTGTAATGTAAATGTGTATTTTAACAAGTTAGTGAGTAGAGAATACACTTTACCACTGATGACTTCACTGCTTAATTTATCGTACATTTGTTTTTTATCTTTTAGCAAATACGAATGTAAAAAGCTTAGAAAAGTTGCCCAAAATTATAAAAGCAGAAGATGGTGTGAAAGGTGGACATAAAAACTGTGATGGAAAAAATGCTGCTCATCTTTATTTAGAGGTATGTTACAACAATCAGTCAAATCATATAATTCTGAACCCTGATAATATTTTTAACTGATGTTCCTAGGAAACTCTGAAAATTGGTAGCAATCAACCTTCTTCTAATTTAGTATATGTAAATACTGATGGTGGAAATGGTGGTATAACGTAGGGTTTTATCTTCAGTACTAAGAAGGTATACATTTTCAAGCTTCTCTCAAAAGGTATATGTTGCAGGTTCCTGTTGGCACAGTGGTAAAGTCTATGGAGCAAGAAGTTGTTGGAGAACTTCCAAAGCCAGATGCTATATTCATTGCTGCAAGAGGTGGATCTGGTGGGCATGGTAACAGGCATTTCTTGTCGAATGAGAACCGTGCTCCCACCATTTATGAAGAAGGTGCTCCTGGAGAAGAGCTACAGCTATTAGTAGAACTGCGTGTGATGGCCCATGCAGGCTTGGTATGTGCATACATTCATAAGTTTGTCAAATATTTTCATTTTGATAGCAATGTCAAATTGATCTTAATGTCTATATTGAGTTGATGTACCTTATTTCTTAGTGTAAAAGTGAGTCAATGCACCATTGCCAAGAATAGGAAAATCACTTAATTACTGACGAACATTTTGTCATTATCAACTTGTTCATGATGCAAGTAGCAATCAGATACTATATCTGAATTCTGCAAGCGACTTTACAATAATAATGTAAATGTAAATGTCTGGTTTATAGTCTTGATCCAAGTTTTGATCTCACGACTTTACAATTTACATCAGGTCATTGGCACATTCAATGATCAGCAATTGATCATTTCTCATATGCTTGCATCGGCAGCACATTCAGCACACAATGCTAATCACTCACACAATCACTCACTCACTCTTTCAACCCAATGATCTGTACCTAATTAACGTGTAGGTGCCACGAAGCAGTGCGCAACAGTTTAGGGATGAGTTTGCTCAACACCCACCACCAGACCCGACTGGGAATCGAACCCACGACCTTCTGGTCACGAGTCCAACTCCCTAACCACTCGGCCACGGAAGCACACATAATTGATTTTATTGGTTAACAGATTATCCACATCCACTGCAAAATATTTTAGTCTGGGTTCAACCTACCTGCAAACAGATTTTTGTCCCCATTTTCATCTAACATTATTTCTTTACAGTTAATTACACTGATGAATATAATTTGAATTCAATTCTAGGTTGGATTTCCAAACGCAGGAAAATCAACTTTGCTTCGAGCAATCTCAAGAGCAAGGCCCAAAGTAGCATCTTATCCTTTTACAACATTGAACCCTCATGTTGGAATGGTAGAATATGATGACCTCACTCAAGTTGCAGGTACATGTACATTTCATGGACTTCTCAATCATCTTATTTTCTGCTCACTTGTCGCTGTGACAAGATGAGCTATTGTGGTCACCATTGGTCCACCATCTATACATTTTACCATCGATATTAACTACAGTATTGTGGTACCATTTTTACCACGAAGTGGCTACATCGTGGGTATTTTATAGACAAACAATAAAAAGTATCATTTCCTGCTATGCCAGGCTTAGAAGCGTGAGAAGTGATCTTATTATTGAGGGGGTCTAATATGGGGTTTATATTGTAGATGAGATAGGACAAGAGAGCGATATATGACTGTAATGGTCTTATTGTTAGATGGTCAATATTATGGCAAATTAGTACATTGGATGAATGAAATAATAATACAAATTTTTGAGTACACAACTTCTCACTTTCAGCAAATACACTGACCATTGTGGTCTCCATCACGGGACCTCTGACTGACAAATCGGTGGGGATGACGTCACATTGTCGCTTCAGTCAAAGGATGGGGATCGCAGCAGTTAGTGTATTTGTTGAGAAGTGAATTTAAATAATAATACTATTAAAGAATAATAATAGAAGCGTATTTGAAATTTAACCCTAACAAATTTTTTTGTTTTACAGTTGCTGACATTCCTGGTCTGATACAAGGTGCACACCTTAACTATGGATTGGGCTTTTCATTTTTACGACATATCGAGCGATGTCTTTGTCTACTCTATGTACTTGACCTTTCTCATGATGCACCCTGGGAACAGCTTGAAGCGTTAAAGTATTTACATTTTTTAAAAACATGAATGTAATCTTTTAGTGGTAGTAAATAGTAGGGTCCTTATGAATACTTCGATTACCCATTCACGGATTTTACCCATGGGTACAAATTCACCGTGGCTTTTGCCTGTAGGTTTTTATAAATTTGCTCATTTCATTAAAAACACTAAATTTATCACAATCGGATAAAAGAGAACACATTTACTGGACAATTTTTTTCATTCTACCTGTGCAAAAACAATGCACTTTGGGTTGCACATTTTGTACACACATGAAACACAACTCATTGTTCTAACTTTTGAAGATTTATCAGTTACTTAAGAACTTACTGCACAAGTTATTGTCCCTTTTAGATAGCATCTTAACCGGCCACATAGCCCAGGTAAATAAATGTAAATGTCATGCTTTATAGTTGTGATCCAAGCATTTTGTTCTCCCGACTTTACACTTTACAGGGCTGTGTATAGCTATTTAAGTATGATTTTGCTCAACACCCACAACCAGGCCCAACCAGATTGAACCCACGACCTTCTGGTCATGAGTCCAACACCCTATCCACTCGGCCACAGAAGCACGCGTAAACAACTGTCTGTTGATTATGCAATTATCAGTATCTTAAGTTTCTTTGTTTAGTGCTACCATTAATAATGTGTCTGGCATTTGTCTATGCAGTGAAATTGTTGAAAAGTTGAGTGACCATTTTAACCTTACAAGTAGAACCAGCAGGGATCAGCTGTTGGAATGGCATAACAGAAGGAAATACTGATGCAACTTTATTTTTGTATTATAATCGGGTACCGACCTTGGGTCAGGTTTGGCTGCTTGGGTTTAAAATTTTTTACTCGTGAGAACCCTAGTAAACACTTAGTGTGCATCAACATTAATTCCACTTTTAGCAAATATGAAATGTGAAATTCATTGGCATACATGTTGTGTAGATAGTTATTTCAATAGAGGATAAAATGTGATGAAATTTCGTTTTTGTTGTTGATATATCCAGGTATGAACTTGAACAGTATCGACCAGGGCTGTCTGAACGCCCACATGCCATTGTTGCCAACAAATTGGACTTGCCGGAGGCCAAAGAAAACCTTCTAAAATTGAAAGAAAAGACGACTATGCAAGTATTTGGTATTAGTGCAGAACATAAATTGAATATACGTGGACTCCTTTCGCATCTAAGGGAACTTTATGATGCTAATGTTGATAAGACTTGATCAGTGTGTGTAAAAAATGGTGAAGTTGAACCATAGGAATTGAAAATTAATTTTAATCTGCCTGCGTTTAAAGATTGCAGTTATGATCAGAAGTTCAGGTCCGAGTTTCTGTTAGCAATAAAACAGCAGAAATGTTTTTAGAACAATAGTTCCTGAATTAATATTTGAAAATAAAAATGTTTGAAGCTTACTTCGTTTGTAATCCTTTTAACCAAGAGAACATTGTATTATGCATCAGTATCTATGCTTTTGTATTCAGTTAGAAAACTATGTATTCATGATAGTTCTGTTATAAATGTGAACGCAAGTTCAAAAGTGATACTGTGATAACAAGAAAATAAAGAAAAAGAAACTAATCTTAAGATATTTTATTTTACAGGAAGTAACGTCATATAAACACATAATGAACACTAGCAGGGGAAACATGGGATTCTGCAGTGCAGAAAATGGGAATCTCGGATGATTGATGCATTAGTTAAATCACATTGGAATGCACATTTAAGATCTTTCTGAGCACTTCTGTTTTTTGCTGCATATTACTAACATCTGCTTATATTTATTTTTCAAACTTTACAGCTTTAATAACTTCTGCTCTATGGAGCACAACTAACATCAATGTGCAACAATAAGAAAAATTCACCCCACATGAAAAATGCACATCACAATATATAGTCTTCCATGTTTCCTGTATTCCCATTTTCATGTTTTTCCCCACTGAAATGCAACAAATATGACCATTATAATTATTGTTGAGTAACAAGTCTTTTGTCTATGAAACTTATTATTAATTATAATAAATTCAATGCAAAGTATAAAATTGCAAAATGGTAATTTGCTATTGATTAGAATCTTTGTTATCATTATTTGTAGCTTATCCCTGCAATAGTAGCAAAATGCCATTATTTACATTTTTACAATATACAATATTCATATCTTTATAAGCCATCATGCAAATATACTAATTTCCTATATCATCATTCGACACATACATAAACAAAACACTAACATTTTAAGAAACATTGTAGTTTTTTTTTTCCATATTTCATACATTTCACTACTTTACATTTAGTTAACATGAAAAAAAAGAAGAAATTACTACACAACTAAGAAGAAAAAGTGCAACTCTGCTACAAAAGTTCATGCATAATTCATGAAGTTAATTCTTGCACATTTACAATATGAATATGGCTATATTAAATTTCTTACCCAACATACAATTTGTACAAGTTTCAATACATCGCACAAAATAAGATTCGTCTTTGAAAAAAAAATGAGTAATACATGCCACATTACCGCAAGATTGTTAACAAAAAAACACGATTCTGGAAATCAGTGTTAACAATTGTGCATAAATCAATCAATAATCAAAATAATGCAAACAAGTAAATTTGATTGTCAATATTGAAGAATAATAAGTCATTGATGAATAAATAAGTATTACTACATCTCAGCACTTAATAGTCAATAAAATGTGTACAAGATGTGTAATTTACCAACCATGATCATATATTTCAAACCCTAGTAATGAGTTCAGAAATGCACCAAATTGATGTGTTTTTACAGAAAAGCAACAATTCTGGTTCATTGAAAAAGCTCCATTGCTAAATATCATTTTGACCATAATTAAATAAAAAATGCATGACAAATTGAATAAAAAATATACGTAATTGAAATAAATAAAATGATAAAACACGTATATACAAAAAATGCAATTTTTGCAAAAAATGCTTTATAACAGACTGCTTTGTAACATTTGTAATAAAAATTTCATTATTTAAATTAAAATTAATTTTAAATTAAACAAGATTTGTGACATATAGTATGCAGCATGTGGTTGCATTTTCCTTGTTTTCTGTTCTATTTCTGCTACTTTATAAGCATAATATATATAAGCATAATATTTATATATATAAAGCAGCAGAAATAGAACAGAAAACAAGGAAAATAATTTTAAATTAGTAACATTAATAAGAAACCTTATGGAAACCAAATTCCCCAATACATATTCATGTGTAAAACCCATTTTTCTAGGGGAAAATGATTAGTTGCTGCATTGTTTCTGGGGAAAAATGATTAGTTGCTACAATAAAATTGCAACTACAACGAAAACTAGAAAAGTATTTATTGGAGCACAAAATTAGTCCCAGCACATTTGAGCATCTAGATAACCACTTCAACAACGCATAGACCAGATACCGAAGTTTATGTTATTCAAGACGATTATTCAGTCATTATCTTTACATTACGTGCCTTTAGGTGCATAAATGATTTTACATTTCCTTACATGCAAACATTTAAAATGTCATTCAATTGTCATTCATACTGCGATGAGATACGTGCACAATGGATTATTCATAATAATATGAGTTAATCTATTCCCTTACATCTGATACTGTAGAAGGAATGTTACTTCCACTTTGACTGTCATTTTTTGAAGTACTAAGTAACTCCAACACTTTGTCTTCACGGTTTTCAAGAGAGACGTCAATAGAGATGTCCTCGTCACTTTTCTGCAAAATAACATAGTTCAGAAATGTATTGATGGTAAATCACCCTTTTGGAGTGATCTATTTACCTGATATGAGTTCTCAAATAGTATTCTATCAAGATAATCTGATTTTCCTTCCTACCGCTAACTAAAAATACTGTAACCCTAAAAAAATTCGCGTACGATTTTATTTTGCTAAATTCGCGTATTTGGGAGGATTCGCGAAATTAAAAAGCTGTGAAAATTGAAAGAGTTACAGTACTTTTCTATGACTATGCCGACATGGGCGATAATGAAGACATATCGTACGTTTTTGGTGTAGTTCGACTTTTGTAAGTGGAAAATAATATCACCTTTGATGTCAAAATAAAGTCCATCGTAATTTCAAACTTATCATTGCATTATTTTAGAAATGTTGAGCCTAAGCAAGAACATATTTGAACTTTAACAGTCACTCAAAACGGTTTAGTCTTGTAGCGTTGGGTACCTAACTAGCACCTGTCTGCCATCGCATATCAACTTAGCCTAGTCACGTGGCTAATTTGAGTGTTCTAACCCTAACCTGATAAAGTCAATCAACAAAGAAAAGGTCATTTAAGGTCACTGACCACTTAAGTCAGACAATAAGTCTGTAGTAGGGAAATTACGCAACTCCCGTTAGGTCAATTTGCAAGCGATTTGCGGTCACGTAACCGTGTAGGAATTATCGTATGTAAACAAAGAAATTAGCCCTGAAACAAGTCGCGAAAATAAATTGCCGCGAAATGGCCCTATGGGCTCATACGCGAAATATTGTAGTAGCTAATATTAATAATAGGACCACAGTATATTAAAACGCTGTCTCATGAAAATCACGGACAGTGCATTAAACATGTAATTAACGGATCTCATAATTGTGCTTTATCAATCCAACAAAATTCTCAATTTGCTCGTAATTGCAGTGATAGAATGCACTGTTGTTTAACGTTTGCTAATATATTTTTCTAGCAATCCGCATAAAGTTTTCCTTTCTCGAGCATTATTTGTTAAGCTCTGCCAATTTCTATAAATCCTCTCGGGGTGTTTTCAAAATTCAAGGAAATAATTTTTGCAGCCAATGAACCTGAATGAAGTTACTTAACTTTCATAGTCTATTTTTTTGCTTTAAGATAATCTAGCAAAACAACTACACATGCACTATTTAGCAGGAGACATCTCGAATTGTATTTAAATTCAGTCTCACTACCCCACAAACAATATGAGCACACACTTTCTCTAATTTCATAAGGCTACATTTTATAATTTAATAATCATTACCACATGTTGTCTGTACTCTTTCTTGGCCTTGCAGCTCACCAATTTTCCACAAATCAGTACCTAAAGCAACAGGAAATTTCAACAATTAGTCCTGACTGTAATCTATCTGTTGATAATAAATAATTTTCATGACCCAGTATGTTACAAAATTTCGACTCTCAAAACGAAATACTGAAAAAGTAGTCATCAACAGAACATTGAAAAAGTAGTGAAAGTTTTTTCCAAATTGTGTGTATGTCGATACAAATAATTTTCATACAAATGTTGAAAAAAATTCAGCTCAATATGGATACATTGTTGTACCTTAAGAAAAGTGATAAAATAGATATTGGTGTACATTACAGCAGGCAGCATTTTGACCTTTTTCTAAAGAAACACCATTATCAGTAAATCTCTCACCTTGGAAAATTGGTCAGCAACACCCTTCTGACCAAAAAACAAGTGTATCTCAGGGTTTGGCTTGTGGGTAGTTTCTGGCTGTTTCTTATAGGCATCAAGGGCTTTCAAATATTCGTTGTAATCAAATATACACACTTCTCTGAACCCTTCATTGGGTCGGTCAATTTTCATAGAATCAACAGTTAGACAGGTTGCATAATAGATTGCTGTCCTAAAAAGACAAAGTGTAAACAACGTCAAAATTAATACAATACATCTCACGACAGACAGAAATCAGTGAAAGCAGTGAATCAGTGATTTTTTTAGTTACTTTTTGGCAGTAAAAAGAACATGAGTGCTGCTCTATATTTATGATTTAATATTGTAAATTGATGCATTCAGTAACAGACTCCGCACCACATATTTTTTTAAACTAAATTTCAAAATAATAAAATTTGCACATACCGACAAAGTCTTGTAGCATACACAGATCCATCCTTACATTTAAGAATGAGTCCACGTTTCATGTAGGTGATGAGACTGTCTATGTATTTCTTGGATTTACTATCCAGCCCATAGACTTGTTTGGGATCAACCAATCGTATCTTATGACGTCTCTCGAAGTCTTGACCAAATATCTGCACAAAATTGATCACACATGTAAGCAATTCAACATGACTGAATACATTAAAACTAGTGTAGATTTTGGACCTGGTCATACATGATTCGAAGAGGCTTAATCTCCTTTCCTGACTTGGAGTCATATAAAATAACTACACCTTCATGTTCATTCAAATAGCTATTATACCCTTGATTTGTACTGTATTGTCTGGTACAGAGAAATGTGGTCTGTTCTGAAACCTTTTCAATACAAAACCCATGGTCTGATGAAAAAACATTGGTCACGTTTGTTTGTACTAAAACTAAAAAAAAAAAAAAAAAAAAAAAAAAAAACTATCAAAGTATACTGTGCCATTTATCAGAACTGCTTTGGCAATATGAAACAACTCACTAGTTGTCTGTAAGCCTCCTGGTCGGAACCTGACGGGATGTCTTCCTTTTCACCGTAGAAAATGTGTGTGCCTGCGGGGTCCTCAATATGTTGATAAGCTTGTTCCGTTATTGGCCTATTCTTATACAGAATTTGCAGCTGCATTTCATGCCCTACATGAAAATGGTACTTTGTAAGAATTTGCATACATGATAAATGTTCAGCATCTGCAAAGTCAACATGAAATTTCCCAGAGGTATTCGCTGAAATGGGGCTATTTAAACTTCTTTGCATCATTTATTTGATGTTATGACGGTAAATGGTTAAAAAAAAAAAACGTGATTTGCAATGGTGCAATCAATATATTGTAGCATGACAGTCTGGTATGCTCACACCCCTCCCTTTGTAAAGCAAATATAGCAGATCTCACTTATTCCATCTATATTCATGTTGGGCACACAGATAATACTATCTATTTGAGTTAAACACTTTGATTTCTCAATGATATTCATAGTTACAAAAGAAAGAATAAATCATCCACGACTACCCTATTTAGCAAAGTTTTAGTTTGGTTAAAAAATAAATACACTATTGTCCTGTTAAGTATGCAAAAAAGATTTTTCACTTGTCTACAGACGCAACCAATTATATGTCAGGTTAAAAACTGGTACTATAAGAACTTGCTAACGGTAGAAGCCTTTCTTTGTCTTATCTTCACTTTGAAATTTACATGGAAAGTGCTTTCTTTCAAATTTTGTTTCCATCTATTTTTCTTTATTAAATTGTGATGAAAAACAAATAACATATTATAAGCTAATACATTGCATTAATGATGCTAAAAACAATTTCAATTGAACATAAGACAAAAACAATGCATGAAATATAAAATGGCTACATTGTGTAAAATAATGTCTATTTCTGCCCTAACATTTTAGGATACCCATTTGGTTGATATGCCCTTATGTTTTCATACCAAGATAACAATCCACAACAAATAAATACTTTCATTTTCATCCTTAACATATTGAACCACAAACAACAAAATACATGAACAAACAACACTAAGTCATTTAACTTAAAAACTTAACTTAAAAACTACCTTCAACATTATCCAAATTATCAAGCTTACGCTTTTTCGCTACTGGTTCAGACACCATTATTGCCTTTTGAGAAACTGACTGCATGGAATCTAAAGTGCCTTCTGGGAATGTGGTAGAAATAAGCATTAAAAAATCACGCACAACAAGTAACAAAAAGGATTTCCATTTTGGGGAAATCATGTTTCAGTTTCTGACTCATACATATGAAGCAAAAATATTCTTGCTAATCATAAACTTAAATACTGAGAAATACAGCAGATTTTGGAAAGTAGATCATTTTCCAGTTCATGCAGTTTCACTTTCACAATGTTATCACAGAAGAGCAGATTACAATGCAAACATGCAGACAGCTTTGTCATCATTAATCAATTGTAGAAATTTTTATCTATACTTAATCATCTCCAGCGCCATATTATTTCTATGGACGACAAAATATCTAATTATTGAAAACAGTCATATTTTCTAACTTTTTATTTCTTGATTATGTAAAAATATTTTCCTGAACATAAATATTGAAACAATGCACTAAAAATGAAAACAATTTTATGTAAAATGGTTGCAAAGAACCACATAAATCTATGAAAAATAACCATTTAAAATTAATGTAAAACCTTGTAAATATAGGGAGTGATCTTTGAGGTGAAGTTATAGCAGTGAAATGTCAATGGAGATATTTCATAAAATCAATTTTTGAGAACAGGTCCTTTATGACCATAAGCTAAACGACTTTAGAACAGAAGCAGAAACAAAACACAGCCTATTAATAATTTGTTTCGTTTCTTCTGAACAAACAAAATTGATTGTTTGTTTACGGTAAACCTTTATCACTCCATCTGTAGCCTAGCCAGAGATTGAGGTATAAGTTGCCTGGTCATTCAAATATCAGCACTAAATATTTCAGTCAGAAAACATAGAAGACAGTCCTCTCTATTGACTATGTTCATTTTAAAGGGTTTAACATACAGGTTTTTTTTTCCAAACAAAACATGCAACTCACTTCCTGGACAAGCACTATCATCATATGATGAGTCAATGATGGAAGGTGCATTGATGGGGTCCGCCTTGGATGCCAACTTGGCCAGGACAGACAAGTTGCCTCGCTCAGCACTAGTCATGTTGGTGACAAAGCCCTGATATGCACCAATCTGGGAGGGCACCTGAATATTACTCACTATACCATTGCTGTCTGTGATCTGCAACTGAAAAGTCAACAAAAGCATTCTGTAAGTGCTTTATGTTTCAGTGTATACTTGTGCCATTCATTATCTGTAATCTTCAACCGGGAAGTAAACAAAATCGTTCAGTGGTTGGAATGGCTT